>LS052018.1:13755-23781 GCA_900241095.1 Acartia tonsa | reverse complement strand
TAAAGGAATCACCATGCAAAATTTGAAATCGATAGGACAATTCTAACATGTCTAAATTAACGAAAAGAGCTATCCGTGACGGACGGACGGACCGACCCTAATTATAGAAAAGCTTCGCTTTTAAAAAGTACCATATAAAAATACTTATACGGATAAACATAGAATGGCACATATGCAGTATATCCAACCTTTCCATAAAAAAAGGGCCTTTATAGTGATTAGAAAGTTAAGGTTAGGTTAGGATGGGTATATTACGGTTTATTATTGTTCTAGATTATTATAGCCCAACGCAGGAGATTCAGGAGCACCCTGTATATTACTTTTGATAGGTGTTGGGAAAATTTGATTATCATTGCTAATGTTTCTTGAAACGAATACTCTAACTTATGAGATTTGGCTCTATAACAAGCTTTGTTCGCATGTACGTAAAAGTAGCATCATTTCTGTGGAGAAATATATTTTTTGACTTTCAGCATCTATTCTACATTGTGCTTTTTTATTCGAATTTTATTAATATTTCTATAAAATGTTTCAGCTACTTATGGATATTGTGTTCTTTGCTTGATTTTCTCTTTGTCTTATAATTATCTTAAATTAAAAGCTCATTTATTTATGTTTTAAATCAACATCTAATTGATTTTCTGAAAAGAAAAATTATAATTTAATCACAAAAATACTAATTAAATTGTCTATAAAGTAAACAAGAATGCCATATTCCATAACTTGATGCAAAACTAAACAAATGAATATAAAGGAAAAAACGAACATTACATATAAAAACACAGTTATTAAATTATGATATTATTTTTTTTATTGTTTGTGAAAAATTGTCCATTATACGATAAGATACATAATTTTTCATACTAGTTTTAATATATTTTGATGGTTTTCGAAGAAATACTGGAAAGCTTATATGCACAAGTGTAGAAAATATTTGCTGTTTTGAAAAAAAAGTTTGGAGTAGAAATATAAGCGCACCCTCTCTTTATCTCTCTCTCTCTCTCTCACACTCTCTCAAAAACTGTAATGTCAAATCTTAAACCAAGGCGACCGAATTGCTTTCACTTCCATCCCTACATTTCTATTCACTATAGCTTATTTTATTTGAAATTTTTTTTAAGATTTACTGTTGACTCATTTTTATTTCTTTAAAATATGATAATTTATCGTAAAAGTCATAAAAAAACTTAATTATCTTCCAAAATATATTAGAATAGATGCTACGCCCCTAGAGTTCTCTTTGGAGGAAGAAGGTAGTCGAACCTTCCCCACTTTCAATTTTAGTTTTAAAAAGAAAAAAATAAGATATTTTTTGGGGGGGAGGGGGTCATTTCTTCTTTTGGCGATTTCTCTCCAGCGGGTGGTGGTACACTCCCCAAAACTAGTTTAAAAACCCGCCCAGGACCTTTGAGTAACACTCCAGACAGACAGACCTCCTGTTACTTTTAAATCATCCGTTAAAAAAATCCCAAATTTCAACACATTACGCCAAAACAACTTTTCAATATACAATTTGAAATTGCCATGGTAAGTGCACTGTGCCATCCCCTATATAATAGCATGTGCTGTGTGCTTGTTTCTATATTATACCCTATTTAGCCAGTTTAACCTTTAAGATTTCAGAGAAGAAAGAGAAATAATATATATATGTACTATTTTACAGGGAGCAACTGGTAATTTTCACTTAAAATAATCTACTCCCCTTTTTCCCCCTGCAATTATTAAGTGCAAATAAAAGTATAATTTCGCCATTACAAGAATTGGGGAATTGGGAGGAAGATTAATATTTAGTGGTATCCCTTTGTTTGTGATTATATTAACTAAGAAAAGATAGAGAAAGATAGTGTTAGAGTGACGCTACCACATAGCATGTAGTGCAAAACAGACAAAATAAATTGTAGAAAAATAGCATGTTTTAAAATAATAATAAACCTGTGGAAAATAGAATCATATTTTGAAAGCAATAGTGTATGACACGATTAGGACATTATCTGTGAGCTTTTCTTTTATGGATTGCGTCCTGAGAATTGGTTTTAGGTTAGATTTAGATGTATCATGGACGCATTTTTTTACTCCAATAATAAAGGTTTCATTTTATTTCTCTATGCCTACATACGTAATTTTTCTATTATCATTTTAAGTCCTTATACAAAAGTAAGAGGATGTGTGTCTGCTCTTATGTGTACTGATGGATCTCACTAACCGCTGAATCTATATGGTTCTGCTTAACAGTGAAGCTTCTATTATCTTAATATAAAACGACCATTATATCAAATTTGACTAAAAATTATAGAAAATTAATAGCGTTCACTAAAAAATATGAAGATTTATTGATAATTTATAACAATTTTTACTAAAAGCTAAACAGATATTAAATAAAAAGTTAGATTTTAACGTTTTAAAGCCTAATGAAACTTTAGGCGTCTCTTTAGATAGCAACTGAGAAAATCACGGATTGACTGAGGGACGGACAGACAAAATGAACCATAAAGTAGCTTCGCTAATTCGCTAATAATTAATGTTTGAGTCAAGAAATATGTCAAAAATTTGCCACTATAGAATAAATCTATCAATTGAAAATCTTTAGGTTAGGAGTTTAGCATGATTTATGACTTTGACCATAGAAAATTTGGAAATATTGTAGTAGGTTTTATCCATTCAGGACTTGTGAAAAATAAAAATATTTAAAATACCCATTTTCAATAAATTTGACCTTTTTATTTCTGTTCTGTGTGTTTGCTATAATTAAATATAAGTTTATAGCTTTTTTGTAATGGACATTATGTGTATAGAGTTATACCCTATCTATCTATCTGTTCATCATATCTATCTATCTGTGTATCATATGTTAAACGCCGGCGCCTAGCTACAAAAGGGGTGGGGCACATTTCAAATACCAAATTTTTCCCTAAAAAGGGGGCGTGGGCGTCGCGCAGGGGAGGAAGATCATTTTTCCGTCACCCCGGGAAAAGGGAGAGGTTTGAAAAAAATATTTTTGCTATAAAAGAGTTTTGTTGAGAGGAGTAGAGCATCAGTCGATCATTCCCCACTTACAGAGCAACATGAAGGTACTATCACAATACAACAATAAACTAAATTATTAAAACAGCACACAAAAAAGTGTCTTATACAGTGTATCTATTTAGTAATCTATAACATTATCCAAGTGTTGTGATTTCTATATTTTTACAGTGATAACTCACATTATTAATAATAATATTCAGTGATTTTCTCTTTAAATTCAGTGATTAAGCCAGACAACAATGGAAATTATCATTCTTGTTTTTTTTTCACAAAATTTTTCCTTTTGTTTGTTAACCATTATTGTATATCGAAATTTAATTAGTATTTGAAGCACATATTGTTTTTATTTGTTTCACAAAGAAATTATAATTTAATTCATTGAAACTTTTCATTTGTTATTTTACCAAATAATTTTCAATACCTTTTTGGCATACATGTCACAGATAGTTATTTTTAATTCTTTTGTAAATACTTTAACTTATCTTTATTTTTAGGCTTTCATCTGCGCCGCAACTCTCCTGGCCGCTTTCGCCGCCGCTGACCAATCTCACCACCAGATCATCAAGGTCGGCAATGCTCCTTCCGTCTCCGTGTCAGTGCACAAGCCCCATGGCGCTGCCCACGCCAGCGTAGCTAGCCAGCCCCACGCCGCTCCTCAGTCTGTCCATGGTTATGGATACCACGAGAAGCCCGTTGCTGCTGTCCACGCTCCCGCTGCCGTTCCCGGCTATGCCCCCGCTCCCTACCACGCCCCTGCTCCTTATCACGCCCCCGCCGCCTACCATGCCCCCGCTCCCTATCACGCCCCCGTTGTGCACCACGCCCCTGCTGCCTACCACGCCGCTCCCGTCGTGCACCACGCTCCCGCCGCCTACCACGCTGCTCCCGCTGCCGACCAGGCCCCCGCCCCCTACCACGCCCCCGTTGTTGCTCACGCCGTGCACGCCGCACCCGTGATTGCCCACGCCGCCCCTGTTGTGCACCACGCTCCCGCCTACGGCCACCCCGCCGCCGCCTACGTTGAGAAGGAGGAGCCCGCCCCATACGCCTTTGAGTACGGTGTTGCTGATGACTACTCCAAGGCCCAGTTCAACGCTGCCGAGACCGCCGATGCCTCCGGTAACGTTGCCGGCAGTTACTCTGTTGCTCTCCCCGACGGCAGGACCCAGCACGTCAAGTACACCGCCGATCACTACAATGGTTACATCGCCGATGTGTCTTACGAGGGAGTCCCTGTCTACCCCGAGGCTAAGCCTTACCACCCTGCACCCGCCTACGCCCCCGCCCCCTATCACGCCTAAGCAGCTAATCTTTACTGATTAGTGTTTAGATTCAAGAGATAGAAACGGCATTATTTTCAATCATTTGGGAGATATTATCTCGCCTAAATGATTTCTCAAAACAGAACCAAAAATTCACCTTCCACATTTATTTATGTATTTATTTTAAAAACTAATAGAATAAAAATTTAAAAATTTTAATTCATGTCTTTATTATTATTGTTTATGAATATGTTATTGAAAAATTGGTATAAAATAGTATATAACAAGGAGAAAAGCGTCTAAAAAAGCAAAGATAAACATATCAGACTGATAGACATTCACAAATTTAAAGTGGCAGCGCTTTTAAAATCAAACAAACATAATACTATCTTAAAATCTAAACCCAACTTCTTTTTAAATATGTTGAAAATTAGCTTAAATACATACTTACGTTTTAAGTTTTGCTTATAGCGAATCTTTGCTTGTATCATAATGTCTATAAACCTGCAAGACGCTTCTTTGTGTAAAAATATCTAAAAACCCATTACCCATACATCGTTACAGACGGACAGACAAGGTAAATTGTAGAGTAGCTTCGCCACAAAAGATATATTCTTACCCTATTATAATAGTAGCTTATGAATTATGATTGTTATGATTGTAGTTTTGTGATTTGTCTTGATTGTCATGGTCATGTACTTTGGTACCTTCCATGTGACCAAAACAATCAGCAAGAGTATTATAAGGTCATCATAAGGTTTGAAATTGATTTTGTATAGCTTTAATATGATATAGATTGTCATTCTTGAAATTTAAATGAATAGCAACAAATTTATTCAAGAAATTTAAAATGAATTTCAAGGCAACATGATAATTAGAATTTTCATTGAAATGTTATCTGAACATTTGATTAAAACATTAGAGGGAGAAAGGGTTAAATAACTGTATCTCCCTATCGGGCCGACTCTCAATTGGGTCATTGAAAATCAACAAATGATGCAGGTTAAATTAACACAGCCAAGTGACAATTTGGTATCTGACGGAAAAGGTCATTGAAAAAGGGAGGGAGTTAGTTATCTAAGAAAATTGCGCATATATCTATCCAAAATTACTTTGTACATGACGCTCAATATGGACATATCTACATTTAAAACTTATTTATAGAAATTTTTCGCGTCGAATATTTTGCCTTGTTTTACTAGGAGTCAATATTTCAAAAATTCAATAAAAAGGCTCGAGTAAAAATTGTTGTCAAAAAAGCTAATCATGTTTAACATTAACTATAAAGCTGCAACGCTTTTTATACCTGTTACAGAAATCATGCCAGGTTTGAAATCGATAGGACAATTCTAACATGCCTAAATTAACGGTAATAGGTATCCGATACGGACGTACGTACGGACATTAATTATAGAGAAGCTTCGCTTCTAATAATAGCTCGATAGTTGCCCATTTTATTTGATTGCATATGTGTCTAAAAATGGTTGACACCGGTTTTAGATGAAGAGCCAGCCTACAGCCGCAGAAATATTGAATAAACTTCGTATTTGAAATAGATTTGATAAATCAACGCCCAAATCAAAATGCCCCTAGTGGCATTTTAAATGTTTATTTGGTTTAATTCTCTACTACGATACCTTTTTATGTTGCGTTGAAGTCTCTAGGCGAAAATTTTTCTCTCTCGATTTTTTTTGTGATTTCTCTTTGGAGGATGGTGGTACCCAATCGGTTTAGCGAGATCCTTCGGTACACACAAAGAGACATCCTGTTACTTTATTATATGTATTCTAAATCAAAGCAAAAATCAACTGTGGCTACCTTTAGTTAAAATATTTAAAGTTCATAACTTATAAATGTTTGACATTTTTAGAATAGGTCAAATGAAGACGTTAAACTCATAAGTTTAATGGGCGCAGTCTCATTAAAGCTTTACATTTTGTGCGTTAACATATACATATATATGTTTAAAAAAGCGAAGCTTTTCTAAAAAGAGCGTCGGTCCGTCTATACGTAACGGATAGCTCTTTTAGTTAATTCAGGCATGTTAAAATAGTCTTATCGATTTCAAACTTTGCATGGTGATTCCTGTAGTAGTATACGGATTCCTATTACAACAAGGTACAGTTTTATAAGCGAAGTCCTAAAAAAGTAAATAATATAAAGCGAAATCTATTTCGGCAGTACGATTCTACAGGTATCAGAGTATATTTATGATAAACCTTTTAAAAGTAGGTTAATAGTTATTTCTCGCATCGTATTATAAACGCAATAGGAGATTCATATTGCAACGAACTATAAATACTATGCAACAAAACAAATATTCTGTGGACAATTGAGTAAGGCAAATTATTCTTGCCTTGATAATCTTAACATCCCTTGGAACGACATAAATTTTCCTATTAAATACAAATTGTTTTTTTTTTGGATCTAAACACCAAAGTAAAAGTAGTAACACAAAAGCTGCTAACTAGCTGCTTTTAATATATTCGACGGCCATGGAAGCCACTAAGGACGTTCCAAAATGATAAAGAAATCCTAAAAATCTAGAATTTCGGACAGACAATGTCAATTATAGAATAGCTTTGATAATAAGAAATTAAATACAAAATTAAATACGTGCCGTTTATTTAAAATATAATAAGAAAATACAATAATATAATAACTCATAGGAGACTGATCACATTTCACTGGTTATCAATAACATAAGCACGACAATAATAATTACAGCTAGTCCCAGTTTTTCAATATTTAAAATTCAGAAAATCCGCAACAAATTTTCTAAAAAATGCGGGAAGAACTTTTCAATAAAATGGAGAGGAGATGAAAACGGCACGGTTAGGATTAGATTTAAAATTGCAGATCTTTTTTGTTCATATCGGGACAGCTTTTGATAAAATAATAGATATTTACAAAATTAATCTATTATTATATTTGAATGCAATAATTAGCAGACAAGTCTTATTAATTTCATTAAGTCAACTAGTTTATTATAACACGGGCATTTGTTTAAAATTAAATTTTGAACCATCGGCGCTTTTCTTTTATTATCATTTAATCAAGAAATTAATTTCTTTCTTTATCAATCCGTTAAACAAGTCTACAAATATCTTTCCTTCAATCCACAAAGAGGCAATTTTTGTACAATTTAAAAAAAAATATTAACAATTAATAATTGTCCCTCTTTCACTTTTCTTCATATTAGCATTATTATACAATCATACTCATTATCATACGGTTTCAATTCTGTAAAACTTCTTTCCTTCAATCCGAAAAATTATGGGGGGAAATAGGAACAGGGAAGGTTTGGAAATATTGGGGAAATTTCAGTCACAGGGAAATTTGTCCAATTACTGGAGGTGCTCGCCGATGGATTTAAGTACTTTATGGTGGTTGTAGTAGTGGCTTGTAGTGGTGAGGAGGGGATAAATTGTCAGTGAGCTGGAGAGTGATTAGTTGGTTCTATCTCCCACCTTAAACATTAATACTTTATTAGACCAAAGCCTTGGTCAAAGGCTGCTTTGTAATTTATAAAAGAAATTATAGAAATTTAATTTACTTAAATTAAAAATTATTTGAAATGTAGCATAGATAGGCAATGATTAATTCAATTAAAATCTTAAAACCAAATTAAAAACAATATTTATTTCAAAGTTTTTTACATTTACTTATTTCAATTGAAATTGTTCCATTTTAGATATTGGCAATACTGTAAACTTTGTAATATAAAATCAGCTCCATTAAAGCAAGTTACCAGCAAATAATCTTCCAAAGAGACAAAATATAGAGTAGCTTTACTTAAGAAAATAAATATATGTCAAGCCAGAAGTAGTAAGTAGGTTGTCCGGTTACAAAACGATAGTAAAACCCGAATTTAAGTATGGATACTAAAATTTGAATTTATCTAAAGAATGCTTGAACAAAATAAACCTTTAAAATGTGTAATAAAAACTACTACACTATATATAAATGTTCAAGAACATCCTACTAAATTTAGTAGGCAGTGAATACCTACTTAAGCCCTCTGACCTTGACAAATATTTATATTTCCTATCTTCGTTCCGGCAAACTTAAAGAACCAGATCAACCTACCCACTGCGGCCGGCGCTGTCCCTGACCTCCGCCTCTAACTCCTCCAGCATAGCCGCCTCTACTTCCGCCCCTCATGCCACCGCCGTTATTGTAACCTCCCCTGCCACCGCCATTGTTATAACCACCGCCGTTGTTATACCCTCCACGGCCTCCTCCATACCCGCCACGATTACCGCCATCAAAATGGCGATTACCGCCATCAAAATGGCCACTACCGCCGTATCCTCCGCCTCCACGGCCGAAGTTGCCGCCATTTCCGGCGCCACGGAATCCTCTATTACCGCCATCCATGACGCTGTTACCCTGGCCGCCGCCATAACCCCCGCGGTATCCACCACCACGTCCACCGCGGTAGTAACCTCTGCCGCCAGCATAGTTATACCGCCTATTGCCCGCCACACCGAAAGTCTCCTTGTTAAGTTTCTTTTCCGCCCTCCAATCATTCTTGATCATTTTACTAAAAATAAAAGATATTTAAAAGAAAAAAAATTGAATGGACGACAGATATAGGTATAAATAAACCAAAATTTCAGTGTTTCAAAACATAGTATTTGAGGATGTATTAATGAATGAAAGACACAGCGATACTAAACATTTAAAACTAGAAAATTCTCATGTGAAAATTAGGTAAACAAATTCGGATTGAAGAGCAATACTAAAGATGCTTAGTAAGCCTTACTTACCCTTTACTCCTTTCCAGAGCTTCACAGGAAATGTTGTCAAAGAATGAAGTTTTCTTATTGTAAAAGGGCTTCTCGTCATCCTAAGATAAAGAGTTGTAACAGATCTCGTAAGATTTGTTAAAAAAAGAAGTTAGTACATTATATTGAGTTTAAACTATTTAGATATTTATAAATATGACCAAAAGTGAGTTTTTTCTCCAATTAACTTACCTATTTCCAGCTGTTTGATATTTTACCTTTCAAGGAGTTTAAAATATCTACACAAACCTTTGAACAGGATTTGTAAGACCCCCCCCCCCCTAAAGCGGAGAAATTAACACGAAACCTCTGCAGAAAGAAAATCTTTTCTTGCGAATGGAGACAAGTAAAATCCAGAGGATATAAACTCCAGAACTATGCTGTAAAGAGAGTTTTGCATAAACTAACAAATACCTCAATTTCTCCATCTTCAATCTCAGGTTGTGTCTCCTCCTCTCCCTCGATAGTAGCTTCACCATTGGTCACCTCAACTTTACTATCATCCAGACGTGTTTTGTTCAGCTTATTTAACACCTAATGTATAAAAGCGAATTACTTTGGTTTCAATGAGACTTTGCAATCGAAAGAGTTATAGACCTAACCATTTAGCCTTTAAATGTACAGAATTTGTATCAATTAGATAAATGTTTTATCTAAGCTCTTGTAAATAGTATTAAAATTTTGTAGAGTTAAGAAAAACCAATTTAAAACCAGTAAGATACCACAGTTCATTTTTAACACGTTGTGTGATTTTCTAACGCACTATAAAACATTATTTATCACATTTAATGTGAGAATGTTGCTATTATCATATTCAAAATAAATGCTGTAATAAGCTTTAAAATATTTAAACACTAGTCTCTCATTGGACACAAAATGACGTCCAATAAGAAAAAGGAATAAAAATATTGGAAAGAAAATTATTTTATTTCAAAATTAATTCTTGGCAT
>LS052009.1:54346-79524 GCA_900241095.1 Acartia tonsa | reverse complement strand
CTCCACCAATAAAATACCACCGATGAGACAAACTTATAATAACAGGAAAGTTCAAGACAAATTAAAACTTGTTAAACTTAAATTTTATGATTTGGCATCAAAATATGAAGAAAAAAACAAGAAGGGTAATTTTTAAAGCAGTCAAGCTCTATGTATTTATCAAAAGGTCTTTAATGCTAAATTAGGTTAGATTAAAGTTTTAAAAATCATATTTTTTATAACTTCATATATTAAAGTACCAGTCTTTATGTACAGTAAGATATCAGTAACGACTAAACTGATCTTGTTCTTTAGTTTTTAGGAAAGTCACTTTGGGCAGAGCCCTCGAGGTTAAGGACAAAGCTTGGTCAAAATCAAAATATCATCGCGATCATATCTAATACAATATTTTAGGAGCTCTTTAGAACACGTCTGACAGAGTAGCTGTGCCCTGAAATCAAGTTTTTCCCATGTGATTGGATCATTTGTATATTTTGGTTGGACAAGTCTGAATAGAACAGGAAGAAAGGAATAGGTAACTTAGTACTAGATAGCCTGCACATTAAAACAATAAACATATAGTTCGTGTCCCCTCATTCTTTTACTTTAATATAAATAAATGACTATATGACTTGTCCAGCTTAAAGACCATTTTGATCATTCAAAACAAATTCAATTTTATTTTAATTCCAATATATACATCTCTTCATTCTACAATCAACAAATAAATGACACTTCCAGTCTCAAATAGATTTTATACCAAAGTGTCACAATACGATTACAGTCTTTCTGATGATGCTAAAGTACTGTGACACAGATGTTGTAGGAATCGCTTTTTGTCCATTTAAAAATTGATATCTTTTCCAGAAATCTGTATTCAATTCGTATCCTCATTTACACCATTTTAAAAAGGTGTGCATCAACTACTGCACATTTTATCAAGTTATCAGAGCAATGGATATAAAGTATACGTGGATATTTTATGACAAAGGAAAATTTGTCGTCAATTTAGCTTGCTAACATGGAACCCATATATTGGTCAGTTCTTTAATCTACTAGGAGTGGATTGGGTAAAGGGGTGAATTGGGATATCGTTATTTTAGCCAGCTTCGAAGTTCACTTTATAAGAGAACATTCGCACAATTTGATATTCATTTTCTTTTATTTGCTTTTAGGGGCACTTAAGGGATGTGGGGAGTCGACTATCTACTTTCAATTCAAGAATGTTATTCCATGGGTTACATGTAGCCTTCGTCAAAATAGATAAAATCCTTTTCTGGATCTCTAGTTAGAGAACCATATCGGTTCAGCGGTTGGGAAGATTCTTCGCCACAAAAACAGACAGACAAACATATTGTTACTTTTATGTCTTTTTGCAAATTTGAAACACTTGTTTATTAATATGCGGCTGTGCTTGCACAATAACTTCAAATGCCATTGAGAGATGGAGAGGAATGGAAATATTATTACTTTGAATTTAGACCAGATTTTCATGTTCTCTAACTAATCTGTAACGATTTTAGAGTTGCTGCGCATTATAAATCGTAATTTACTCCTACGAGAATCTCCATGCCAAGTTTGAAATCGATAGGACAATTTTAACATGTCTAAATTAAAGATAAGAGTAATTCGCACATTAATAAATCTAATCTAATCTAATCTAAAAAAAAAAAAATAATAAGATAAGATAAGAGAGGACAGTTCTAACATGTCTAAATTAAAGAAAAGAGAGGACAATTCTAACATGTCTAAATTAAAAAAAAAGAGGACAATTCTAACATATCTAAATTAAAGAAAAGAGAGGACAATTCTAACATGTTTGAATTAAAGAAAAGAGCTAACCGTTCCGGCTGGACTTACCTACCCTAATAATAGAAAAGTTTCCCTTTAAAAAATGTTTTTATTTAAAAGTTGTAACAAAAAATATATGTTATTATTATTTTTTTTAAGTTAAGAAATGGTTCTATTTTGGTTGTGTATCATAAAGGAAATTGTCAATCATACAGTTTTCCTCATTTTGAAGCATTTTTTAGGACTTGGCTATCTATCTATTTTGATTTTCAAAAGCAATGTATCCTTTTACTAAAGTAACAGGATGTCTGTTTGTCTGTGTGTTTGTACCTAAGGATCTCGCTAACCGCTGAACCGATCGGGTTCTCCTTGACAGGGTAGCTTTTCATAGATCTCGGGAAGGTTTATAACTATTTTGGGAAAGGGTATCACCACCCTCCCTGGAGAAATCGTCCCCAAAAAAAATTTTCCCCCACAAAATTTTTTTTATCTTTTTCTTTTAAAATCTAAACTAATAAATTGGGTTATAAAATTCGACTCTCCTCAAGTGCCCCTAGAGGCCTCTAGGGGCGTAGCCGCTAGTATATATTAAAGTAAGTATGTCTTGTTTATCTGTCTGTATGATGTATATTAGCTTATTAAAGCTTTTTTAAGAAAAGTTTTAGCATAACAGATAATAATAACTAAGTATAATTGGCAAAAAAAGTTAAATTAAAACAATGATACCTATAATCCTTCTATTTAAATCATTAGCGTATGTTAGGGCGGTGTATGTAGCCGGGTTGTCAACAGCCCCTTAAAACACGGAATTAGGAAGAACAACATTCCCTTTCTTTACATTCCCCAATACAATAGCTTAACACCTCTGGCAAATCCCTGTACATGCCACTGATTTAAATTATTCGTCCAAGCAACTTTGCTATTTGTAGATGTAATATTATTTTTGTTATAACATATGAAGATCTATAAGAGGGCTGGTCTGCAGAGAGTAAAAAGCATGGAAAAGCAAGTGTGAAATTGAACTTTCCATAGGATAAAGAACAAATTATAGCTACAGGCATAAAGGGTTAAGAAAACATGGACTTTTTTGTCTTTTAGTTATAAAACCTTTGAAATTTAATCAAATAAAACAGAATGCAAACTAAAAGAATATCGGGTAGTCGATACTGGTCACTAAAATTTTGTAAACACTTTTCCTTTAATAATTTAAATCTGCATAAAATTTAAACAATAATAATGTATCCATAAACTCAATCCCACCCCCCATTGGAGAAGCCAGTAGTACAAAACAAGGAAAAAATACCAATAGTTGACTTTTAATCAATTAGTCACATTACTTTTTATTATGCTCATGGGTATAATAATACATCATAAGGCCACCTTTTCTTTATAATTATATCTTTAGTTTTTGGTAGTGTAGTGTGATCCCTGTTAGTTATTAATGCTGTTATTTTATCAATAGGCCAACAATATGTATTCATTTCACAGTATGTAAGCATTCACCACTTCTGACCCTAATTGCCATATAAATTATTAAACTACATATCATATAAATAACTTGTTCAAAAAAACAAAAACAAATATTAAGTCAGCCCTCTGAATTCTTAAAATCTTAATTCAAACTTCAAACAGGAAGATTCGTGTATTTAAAAGTGGATGAAAATTACATTCAGCATGAAATTATTGTTATTATGTGAAATGTATGGATGCAATTTTACAGATAAATGTTGTTTAAACTAGTAAGTTCTTAATCATATAAGGCTACTCTAGCAACCACATAGTTGGATTTTTTATGTCGGTAATAAATTGCTTTGCCCTAGGGGCACTTTAGTAAAGGGGAGTGGGGGTAGACGACCCTATACTTTCAATATCAACTTTTAAAGCTTCCTTGCAAAGGATAGCCATAACAGTGGAGCCTTTAGTGAGATATTTTATCACACACACAACGAAAGACAGACGACATAAAGAAGTTTCCCATTAGATCAAGTTGACCAATATTAATTTCAACCATTATAGATATTAGACAACCAACCCATCGATTACACGGCTTTTCAATGAAAGTCCATACTGTGAACATTAACAAAATGTTTATTTCTGTTGATCAATTCATCTTCTTCGCTTGAAATTAATGTTAAACTTATCAAGATACAGTACCAGTAGGTATAAAAATCTATTATAGTATTTAGTTATGTCTGCGGGGAACATTTCAAGCCATCACACATATTTTATAACTTCAATAAAAGTGATAATGACATATGTTTTAATGCTATCTTTTTAGTTTGACATTTTCCTCATATCACATATGGAGCACAAATATTTTTTAAAAAATATATTTCATTGCTCTAATTGCGTTAGGTTAGGTAAGTAAGGAATTAAATTAGCCCTTACTTGATATTCCTTTTATAGGTATGAGAGACCGACGAGGTGGGGGTGAAGGGGGGGGGGGTATTTTACTGTAATTTATAGTGGTACCCAAAGTTTCAAATTAAGATGGTTAGATACTTTACCCTGATATACCTCCCTAAAACATACATTTTGATGCAAAGTTAGGAAGGCTTAGCTTTATGTGACATGCCTTGCAAATAAAAAAAAATGCTATTTATATTTATTAATATATTTCAATGAAGAAAAAAACATATATTTCTTATTTGGCACATGTAATATTAAAAAATTAAAAGTTTTTTTTTATATTCTAAAATAGTTAAATGTTATTTTGTTTTGTATTTTAGCTTTAAAAAATATAATCTAGATAAGTTTTTATTAAGACTAGAATTATGGAACTAGATTTAGCTTTAGTAAATAAAAAAAGAACTAAAATTTAAAGAAAAATCAGTCATTTCTTGTTTTATATTAATTTAAATTTATATTTGATAACAAAAATAGAATATTTCTAGTCGACTAGATTAGAGACAGGAACTAAATCTAAAGTATTTTCAACTAAGGGCAAACACATGGTTGGCAAGGGGGGATTAATTGGGGATGGGTGACTTTGGTAAAACATGTCCTTGATGTGTGAATGAGGCAATTTTCGCCCATCAAAAAAGATATGAAGTCAGATTTCCTATAAATAGCATAGTAACCCACCCATGTGTCTGCCCTTGGATGTATGAATAAATAATAGACTGCATCAATGCCCAAACATTTCTCAATTTAAGATTGAACCGCTTTGTCATCTGAAAATTATGCTTCTACTTTACAACCAAACTAAAACTTTTAAAATTTAGCAATCAAAAAAAATCCACAAAAACATATGTAAAGTATTGAATGAATTTGATAATATTGTTCTTTTTTAAAATAAATAATTGTTTTGGCTGTAAAGCAAGAACGTCATTTTCTCAATGCCCCTTTGTTGATTCGAATGCTTGAAATATTAAAGTTCACATTGGTTTGTTTTGCTTTGCTAGTGGGTTTCTTTTATCAATGGGAGGGGGAGATGTTTAAATAACCAAACGATTGATTCTGAATGATAAATGACAATTAAGATTAGTTCATGATAAGTAAAAACTCTTTTATTGGACTTTATAAAAGATTATTATTTACTAGGAAAATTGTCTAGTTTTTTGATGATAAATGCGGTTTGTAAAAATATAAAAATTTAAAACATATTGACTAGTAAAATACTATTATTCTTTTAATTATTCTACAGTAACAATAAAACTATTAAAATGAGCCAAACTTTTTAAAATTAATAATCAGCAAAAGTTATTTTTTTTACTTTTACATTTTGAGCATACAATAATAATAATAAAAGCAGCCCAAATACAATTAATAATGAAAAAATAATTAGCTTTCTTCTTTTTCATTCTTTTAATATTGGGCTGAATACAATTGGCAAGATAGGGAAACACTAATACAATATTCAAAATAAACTTTAAAGTTTAAATAATTCTAGTTTCTTCTAACTATAAGATGAGGAATAAAAGAGTTGAAAAAATAACTGTCAAAGATGAGCAGAAAGAAATAGTGAAAATGGAAAAAAAGGTTTTTATTTAAGAGGAAAAGGATGAAAATATGACCTATAAATTTTGAATATTGATAAATGTTTTTAATAAATTAATTTCTATATCAAATCATTTAAATTATACAAAAACATGTTGTAATTGTAATTTCTTATAATATCAACATGTTTATGTATAAAACACATATAAACTATAGCACAACACACAGAAACAAAATGAATAATATTGGTCAACACTTCAATTTATTTACTTTTTGCCAACAGTACCGTGAAAGCTGTGAAGGGGGGTATGAACAAATGGCTTAATGATGGTACCGCTACCGCCGGCGGAATAGGGGCTTGTATAGGTACTTGTGTACTGGCTAGCATGCACAGTGGGTGTGTAGGGAGCGGGAGTGGCGGAGTAGGGAGCAGGGGCGGGAGCGGGAGCATAGTGGGGAGCCTGGGCGGGGGCAGGTTCGTAGTATGGGGCAGGGGTAGGGGCATAGCTGGAGGTGTGGTGGAGAGCGGCGGAAGCGTGGTGCACAAGGGGAGCGGAGTGGTGCACGGTGTGGACGGGAGCGGCGTGGTGGACGGGATGACCGTAATGATCCTCCTTCCAGGCGTACAGGTCAACCTTGGGGATAGTGATGGCGTCACAGGGAACCAGAGGGTTGCTGAAAGAAAAAAAATATTTCACAAAATCTGTAAATAAAAAATTACCATAAGAAGCGTAGGAATGACAAGCTAACTACGCTTTAAATAATAACAGTTAACTGCTAAAGAGAAAGACATATTTGGCAAGCAAATTTATAGTTATAAAGAAAATTTTCTAAAGCAATATAGTAATTTTGTGTATTGACGCACTGTCATTCACTATCTATAGGTTATATGCGCAATGGAAATTTAAAAGAATAACATGAACCCAAAACTATTTGTATCTCTTTATGTTCTGTTTATGGCTTCAACAAGAAACTATTTTCTTTCTTTAATGCTATTAGACAATTTACATGTAGAATGTCCCCAAAATTAAATATATTAATCCATGGTAATCCTCTATTTTTATTTATATTTGCGTACTTCTAACTTGGTTTGGAAGATTTTTTAAAAGATAAATTAGTGGATTTTAAAATTTTATTTTGGTAGATTTTTTTCTCATTATGAGATACTCTACTAACTCGCCACACAGTTAGTTTTGACATGCAAAACATCACCAACACAAACAAAAATTCGTTCCACCTTTTTTAATTTTGGCATCCATGGCAACAAATGTATATTCAGATAGACCCTTTCAATAGACATACATATTTTTTTAAAATATACAATTGACTTTTGTAGCATAACCAACGAACAAAGTAAATTATATACTGGATGTTCGTTATTAGAGGAAATCTTTACAAAAAAGCTCAAGTCGTTTCTGTTAGAGAGAAGCCGATAAAATTATGTGGTTTCCAAAATGTTTCGACACACGGACATATAAAATTATAGAATAGCGCAACTACTTTATAGCTAGAATGCCGTTTTTAAGATCGAGAAATCATATTGACGTGCCATTATCGTCCCTAGTCTCTACTAAAAGTTTACTAATGAGCCACCAGTAAAAAAAAGAAGCAGCTTAACTTTGGACAATGCATATCCGAAGCTACCAGTAAGTCATTATTCTACCCTTTATTCGCAACAAAATTCAATAAAATGCAACCAAAGTCGAGCTGTTCTTTATAAGAATAAAAAGTACAGCCAAACATTTTTTTAAATGGATGGCTGCTGCCGAGCCTTTCTATTCGGTTTGCTTTATGGCCTAATCTAATCTAATCAAAGCTGATATGACAATAAAGATATGTTTATAATGTCAAACAGTTTGAAAAATGGTTCTTTCACTGCAGCTAAAAATATGACATCTCAAGATTTAGAGGTATGCATTCATTTTTAAAAGCTAAGATTTTCTTTAACTATAAGCGGTCTGTCAGTCTTTTCGTTAATTTAAAAAGGTTAGAATTGTCCTATCGATTTCAAACTATTGTAATTAGGTATGATTTAGGAAGCGTAGCAACCTTTAATCGTCCGCATGTCCATTTAAAACATGTTGATTTTTAATTTTTGATAACAAATTTTTGTATGTTTTAATTATCATATTTATCTGATTTTTGGAATACCAATTTCTAATATCACTAGGTACAATGTTATAAGCGAAGCTTCTATATAATCAAGTCCTAAAATGAAAATATGTCCTTAAACAGTATCCGGTATTTTATGAACAAAAGCGCCTTAAAATAAAAGAACTCAACAAAAGAAGACAATAGTGAAATAAAAGCACTTGAATTTAATATTATGAAGGCAAGAAGCCAATTTTCTAAATTGGACCAAAAACTAAAATTGAAAAATTACATTATGTAACTTAACTGAGATAAAACTATTTTGGATGAAGTATCATTGAAGAGTTATTTTCTTGCTTGCTTGATTGATTGATGGATAGATTCATTATGGTTTTACAATATACTATAATATAATAAAGGACAAAATTTACATCTTCTCAATAATGCACCTATAGAAAAATATTAAAATAACTTCAATAATAATATGCGTCAATTTAATTTGTTATATTTGTAGAAATAATATCCGTCATTAACATTTTTAATATTTAGTTAGAATAGCAAAGCATTTTGCAATTTTCGTTTGCATTTCTCAATAAATCTTCTAAATTTTGCCCACTTAGAGCCCATAGTACATATGATTATCAGTTGATACACGGTAAATGATTGAGTTGGTCCGATGGTAAAAAGCTTATTTTAAACTTCATTGAGCTTTAAGCTTTTCTTTGACTACAAAACATATTTCTTGAAATTATATTAGTAGTACTATAATTAGTTTTATTGAAAATTGGGTGCTTTCCCTTAAAGTGCACAGCGAGTACTGAAAGCTTCCTCCCTTATATTTTAACTAATTTAAAAAAGAGCAAGTTGTATTTTTCCCCATGCCAAACCGGCCCTGCTGGTGTTCTAATCCTGTAGGGCCAACACTTACGGTGCTCTAACCTTGCAGGGCTACCATGTACGAAACATAACCTAACCTGACCTGAGTATTTAAGAAATAATGTAAAACTACTCCCCTTATTTTTAATTTATTCCAATCTCCGCCTAAGCAATTCCTTAGACCTTGCAGGAGGCTAAAAACAAGTATAAACCTCACTTTACCAATTTTTACCTTTCCTATTTTATTAGAAGGAATTGTAGTTTTTTTGGTGTTCTTTATTGCTCATAAGTATTTATCTATCCTTGTTTTAATTCTGTTCACATACAAGTTGTGAATTTATAAATGTAATCAATTAACAAAGACAGACACACTAGGAATAGCTTTAAATTCAGAGATTAAAGGATACAAATAAAAATAAAGTATATTTTAGTATATTTCTAATATTTTTTATTTGTTCTCAATTTATCAAAGGTTTAGTCCTAAAAATGGTGAATTTTTAGGAACCTTTCCGTGAATGCTTTACATGAAATGCTTAAGTTGATGAGGGTAAAAGCGTGTGTTTGTCTAGTAAGATCATATAAACGGCACTTAGCCATATAATTTTAAGGGTCAAGGACAATTAGATCAACCTATCTCCACTTAATCTAAATTTATTTTAAAACAGAAGCCAAGAAATATAATAACTCTTTCCTTTATCCCTGCCTTAATTCACATTCATTAGATGATTTATCCTTCATTCATTATAAAACTTTATTTGATACTTTCAGTCAAAACATTACATTTTTAAATAATAGTGTTTTTTTATGGGGGGTTTGTTTCCCCCCATTACCCTCTGAAGAAAGGCCCATTTATGAATATTTAAATGGTATTAACAAAAAACTCAAAGATCTTATTTCGAACAAATAAAATGGTTTTCTTCTAAACAGCTTATTATTAAGTAATTTCAATTTTTTTAATGATGTGCTTAAATCCAGAAAATAATCTCCGCAATAGACCTTTTGTATGCCTAACCCTTTTGTTATTTTTTTTGCTTGAACTACAAGGTAAACTAATTTTGAGAGCATAGTGCTACATGTATAATGATATCTCATTTGCATAATTGTTATTCTTAATTAGGTCTTTTGTTAGCTAGCTTGCTACTGGCTATCTAGCTAACTATCTAGGTATAAAGGAACAAAGTTATGAATTCATAATCTTGTATATAGCAAGGCAGATTAAATATAAGACGGAAAAGTTATAGAGACACTCTATCGTTTTCTGAAAAAAGTAAGAAGTTTCTAAGGAGGGAGGGGACATTAGGCTATATATTATTATTCTGCTTTAAATTTTATATAAAAAAAAACACACTCTATCTAATTCGTTGGCTGGCTTAAAAACTTTGAGGGCTTCAATTAAGTGTTGGTTGTAAACTAGAAGTGTCAAAACTTTTCCACCAATAATTTCAATCTTACAGACATATACCTACATTTCTTTCGTCCTACTTTTCATTTTACACATTACTTCATTGCATGGCTATATACCAACGGAAAATTGTAGCACATACACACACTCAATTACTAGACATAATTCAAACGGATCTATAAATGTTAGCTCTAATTTTCATATATCTGATCTCATTAACTGTTGATTTCATAATTTTTATAACATTCACGGGTCGCTGAATTAAGTTTTTTAAGAATTTTTTTTAGAAATGAATGATGTCCTCCATTTTTAATCTAAGATAGGGGCAATTTTTCATCATTGGGGAAGTACATCATTTTATCATACCAGATAATGACGAATATATATTTTTATTAGAGAATGTTAGCAGAAAATATTGAGCGCAGGGTGTGAAAATTTGGGCAATTATCATGTTGATGCAAAATTTAAATTATATCAAGCCGAGTTTCATCATCAAAGCAGATTTTTAAATTTTTTTACCCAAAAGGATAAAAATTAGTTGTGAAGAGAAAAATTATTATACTATGGAATAAATATATAACTTTTTAAAACATTGATGAAAGATAAATTACAGAATTAAATTAAAAGTTCTGCCTTTTTACATTTTTGGATGGAAGCATATTCTACCTATAAATTAATATTTTTGAAGGTGTTTAATAGACGTTTAACCATTGTTTTTTTCAATATAACTTAATGATTTACGCAATCTAAAAATAAATTATTGATAGAAAAGCGGCGAATTTTGTAATAATTCCGCAAAAAAGTTACTGTGTAGGATCAAGGGGCATGCGGTAAGCTAGCACTAATTACAGACAGGGTCAAAGATTCGCTTTTTAGATAGGTAAGCTTGGAGGAGAGAAAAAATAGAAAAGCAAATTTGTACTTTTTGATCATAATTGCGCAAGGAAATTTTATATAAAATAACAAGAACTATTTTGTTGATAAGTAGCGCTGCAACAACAATGTCATAATGTTTCTGTATATTTTAGACAAAAACCTGTAAAAAGCAATGATTTTGAATATCTGTTTAGAGAGAATCAGTGTAGATACTGTTAGTCTATACTGCGTAGTTACTGTATAGTAGAGACTTTAGAAAAGTGACGTAGTTAATGACAGACGTACATAGGTACTCTAGTGTAGCTGCGCTTTTATAAAAACATCCTGGTTCGGTTTTTTTGGAATGGTTGAAGTTTATATTTGGGAATTTAATTTGCTTTTTCAATTATCTATTTTTTAATTTCTATTTTCTTTCTGCAGTGTTTATAATTGTATATTTTTTTTATTTTTAGATGAGAAATCAAATTTGTATTATTTTAATTAAAATCTAGAAAATCTTTGGTACCTTATGGTCAAGACAAATAATAACTTTTATCTCAAAAATAATAATTTTTTCAATACTTGTTGAAATTTTAGGCAAGATATTTATTACTGTATTACTATCTATAACAAACTATAAAAATGTATGTCTGTGCGTCTAGCTGTCTGTTTGTTAGACTGACTGATTATTATTTAGTTCCTTAAGATCTTGCTAACCACCCATAAGCCATTTAGATTGTGCATTTTAAATTCCAATAAACTATGGGAGAATCCACTAGAGGTCATAAAAGTAGTAAGCAAATTGTTTCTAATATTCCGTTGTTTCATTATTCGCATCTCTCAAAAATCTTAAAGGACATGACATTAGTCGATAGATTATAACCATAACCAAATATTACAACTTCTGTAGATTAAAATAATTGATTGAAAAGTTTGGACTGTACTAGTTGGTGACCTAGCAATCAAAAATAAATAGAAGTACCAAAGGTTTTTGAAATAACTAATAATATATCGTGGTTATAAAACTTTGATTACCAGTGCAATTTACAGTCATATGCCCCCTTTCTCTTTATTTTACTCAACTGTGTATAATTTTGTGTTTGACAGACAGACAAACCGACCAATTAACAACTAACTAACCAATATGATTTTTGGCAAAAGAAATTTTAATTATAAAATTGGCATGGGAAATGCTTTTTATCGTTTTGTTTGTTTTTGCGAGCTGCAAAAAAGTGTGAAAAGATGATTAATTATTGTACAAGGTATGAATATTGGCAAGCAAAGCAAGTTTCTCTTGTCCACAACTTTGTTGTTTACAGCGATGATATTATTCAATTCTTATATGTTGGTAGTTGGGGCCATTTCAGTGAATTAGGATGTCGGGGTTCTAATAACCCCTTTTTCGGAAATTTGTTGCAAAACTGTTAAATACAGGATACTGTTTAAAAGTCATACCTACATGTTTAGGACTTGATTATAGAGATGCTTTACTTATGATATTGTAATTAGTTGTCTTGGGAATCAGTATTCCAAAAATCAGATCATATCACATAAACTTGTTGTCAAAAAAGTTAAAAATCAACCTGATTTAAATGAACAAACGGACATTCTGATCATTATTCTAATTATAGAGATGCTTCGCTTTCTAAATTAAACCTGACTGATATTGGAATCATTATACAAAGTTTGATATCGATAGGACAATTCTAGCATTTATAAATAACCGAAATGATCTATCCGTTACGGACGGACGGTACACTATAGTCTAACTTTTACAAAACGACACAATTTAAAATCTATTGAAAATGCTTCGCTAACTTGGATGTAATCGTCTCTGTTTGGATTTTTTGTAATTTCACTAAATTTCTGTGACTTTTTGTTTAATAAAATAAAGATATGTGGCATAGTGCAGACAACTTTATGTTATTTTCGCACACTAATTTAATTTTGCTGTCATTTTTTGCAATTTGTTTTGTTTCTATAAAGATATAACTTTTTATAAAGCAGTTTATTCCAAATGTCATGAAACTTATTTTATCTTAATTTTATTCTTAAACCAAGAAAATAAACTGTTCTATAGAAAGTTTAACGCAACAAACAAAGTAGCGTAAAAAGCTATAGAAATTATTTTTCATTTTATAGAAAAATTCATCTTCAAAAAATATTTTAATATCATGTCTGTCATAAGCTAATGTCATTTTAGAGAGAAAGGAGAATAGATTTATAGATCTTTCGGAGCATTTAGTAAATATATAAGAAATGAGAAGAAAAAAACGACAAAAGGACATACGTACAAAGAACAAGTACGTAGATGTGTTACTAAATAATGTTACTTACATTTGAGATACTTGTCTGAAAATCAAAGGTTGAAGTTGGGCGACATGATCTCCGTTGTCACAATGGATACGGGCCAAACTCGATTTTCTATAAAAAAATATTGAATTATAGAAATATCTCGAAAACCAGCAAAAATTTATAATTAATAAAACTTTTAGCATTATTTAAGATAGTATAAAGCATTTTTTTATTAAATGTCAAAATATTATTGTTCATATTTTCTCCAATCTAGTTGATTTTTAAGCTATAATATTTATAACTAGAAGATAAGATATGTGTTATATGAATTGATAAACTTTATAAAACCTACCTGATTTCAGCCAACTGAGCTTCGTTAAACTTGCCAGGGTTAGACTCAGAATCATAGAAAAATCTAAAAAGAAATAACATTAATTAGTAAATTTAAGATTTTAAAATTAGTTGTGAAAGAATTATTACATTTAGTAAAAGTGTTCTAATCTCGAAAACCCTACTTCATGTATACCAAACTTCTTGGGAATACCTTGTCCAAAACAGGTACAACATAGTATAATGCACTGATTGAAGAAAGGTGGGTTGGTTGTCTGCGATGGTTTGTATAAATAATGGTTAGACTTTACTTCAATAGACTGGCTCTACGTACAAACCAAATGTAGTAAACGCTTCGAGAAGTAATAAAATCTGGCTTAATGAAAAAAAACATGCTGCAGACGCATTAATAATAAATATAGTAGATCTAGATCCCTAATCAGTAAATTGGACCAATTAGAATACGGTTCAGGAACAATCTGGACATATTATTGGTAATAACGATTTTTCGTTTTGAAAGGCCAGTTTTTTTTCATTTCGTCCATATAAAATAAGTGAGCTATAAATGGTTGAATCCTATGATAAATCCAGCTTTAAGGAAGAATCAGCCAATAGTGCCTAATAAAAAATGACGTCATACAATACAAATGATATTTTACCATTAATCAATTACAATGAATACTGGCCTATCGTTGTTCATTTGTATTTTCATGACGTCATTTTTTCATAGGCACTATTTTCTGCTTCTTAAGTATTTTATATCGTCTTTAGCTCGTATTATTAGAATAAATCATGTGAGACTAAATAGAAAAAAAAATCTTAATCAACTAAAATTTCCGTCTATGGCTAGACGGATAATTGACAGGCCATCTAGGGTAATGAATCTATTTTATTAACATCTTAAAATGTATCAAATTTAGAATGTGTTGGCAATGGGTTGAGACTTAACCATATTTATTTACATTTATTTGCATATATGGCACCAGACAAAATATTATGTGGTTCTATAACACATTCAAATCAAAGTTTATGGCGGATTAAAAAAAAAAGAGAATCGAATTAATTCATATACCTATGCTATATTTTTACTCAAAATAATATATTTTTTTCTGTTTAATACTATATGGTATAGCAAAACTACTCAACAAGTAACAACAATTAAGATTTGTAACATATAAGTACGGTTTTTGTCAAGTGAGCCTGACAAGATGTATACTAAAAGAAAATTGTTTACACAAATGAATCGGCTTTCTTGCCATTTTCTTTAATTTTTAATGGTTTATTTTTATGTCGTATAATGTTTTGATTTAAATTATAGATATAAATTTTTTAATTAAAAATATCTTGATTATTGCAATAGACCAAGAGTTTACACCCATTTTTTATTATTGATGGGATAGGTTATAAAAAATCAATTTATATGCCCATGATTTCAATCAGATTCAATATTAATAATAGAATATTATTCAGAATCAAGAATGAAACTAGCCAAGCCTTTTTGGGGCATTAGTTTTTTATCTAAAATACTATAATAGAATATTTTTTTTGGTTTTGACAAGAGGATTTCTTGACATTGAAATTACAATCTTTTTATTGCTAACAATTTTAGTAGAATATTTGGTTTATGAAAAGAAAACGAAGTAGCGAGCTTTGTCGTATTTTCACAGTTGCTTCTGATAGGTTTTTTTATTTTAGGTTAGGTAAATGTTAATGATTGCCCTGCAGGGTTAGGAAAATGCCCCGCAGGGTTAGAGTCCTTGGCAGGGGCTAGAATAGGGGAAAAGATGCTAAAAAATACGACGAAACCGGCTACTTCGTTTTCTTATCATGATCCGAATATTTTGTAATTTTCTTCAAACAAATCTAAAGTTATTCGTTGAAAGATTCCTTACTCTAAAAAAAGTTTAAATTTATAAAGTTTTATAGGAAGAGAATTTTTAAAAACGTTTAAATTGGTAAAATTTGTTTTAAAAATCTAGAATTTTTAATATTAATAAAAAGCAAAACAAACTTTCTCAGTTATTACTTTTAATTCTGATTTTCACAATAAAAAGCCCTTTTTAATTATTTTCTACCATTAATCAGTTTTAATTATCATTGAGCATTGAAATACGAGAAAATTAAAAATGATTATTTACAAATGAAAACAAGAAGGATTTTGCATAGAGAGAGGGGACAATGGACTGTTTATTACACAAGTCCCCAAAGTTTTTCAACAACTAATTGTAATCTACACTAATTTTGTGTATTAACATTGGAGATGTAAATCAATTTATCGGCCATTAAGGATCTTGAATCTAAGTAAATAAAAAAAAATGTAAAAGAGAATAGAAATATTTGTGGAGTTTCTTTATGATTAGTTTTTGGAAATGTTATTCAACCTCCCCCGCCCCCTTCCCCTCTCAAGCAAGCATAATAGCCAAAAAACCTTCCTAACCCAATACTTGATACGAAGTCACAATAGAAAGGAATAATTATAGAGACTGTTTGCATTTAAAAAGTGAAAATTATAAGTAGGGGGGAAAGCAGAAAAAAAGTAAAGTGGGCGTTTCTTAATGAAAGCTAGTGTTTAAATAAAACCATTGAAAATTGTTAATCCTTTTAATTAAAAAAAAATAGTGATTGTGTTGTTTGCACACTTTAGATTCATTTGAAACAACAATTACAAGTACAAAACCTCCAAGTAAAGTTGAATTTATTAGCTGTTGTCGTTTAGGGATATTAAGGCAGGCACAAAAAGCATACAATAAACATAAATTATAAATTTTGCTATCAATTTGTACAAAATATTTGACTGTTTTGCAAGTTTTGTTAAAAATTTGCGCACAAACTTAGAAAACAAAGAAAATGATAACTTTTGCACAAGGATCAATGAGATAATGTTTATACAATTCAACTAAAAAATAATAAATTATCAAAAACGTATTAAAGGTTATACCAACGCCTTTGAAACGATAGTCGTGTGTTCTACAATATCTCTTAAACGGCAGTGTCAATGCGTCTTTATCTCTGTATTGTTCCTTTGTAGTTTTAAGCTATTTTTTTCGAGGGTATGCAAAAACACTTTGGCAATTTCAGTACAAGGAGGAATGATCAAAAAAGGGTTTCTCCTGTAGAAAGGTAAATTGAGTGTTCCTAAAAACACAAAAAGAAATTCAGTAATTCTTAAAGCGGTCAAGAAGGTTTAGTGTTTAGTGTTTAGTGGAACACTGTAAGAGAACACTATGCCATGCGCATGACATAGATAGCAAGAGTAGAATATACTATCACAAGCAGGGCTTATAAACTAAGGTAATTAAAAGTTCATGTCTGTGGTCTTGTATACTTTTATTGGATGGGGTAGTTGACTATTTAAAATTTTGACTATAAAGCAAAAACAGCATAATATAGGAGTTGTCAAAAATATCCCATAGAAAGGATACATCACGACTAACGACACGGGTTTTAAAGTGGTCTTTTTACTGTTTAGAATAGCATAATAGTAGAAGTAGGGTACTTTCATTTTACTATGTTATTTTTGCATTTGAAAACTATAGAAACAGTCGTTTTACAAGACAATAAAAATGCAACTATGGACTGAAAAACAGGAAGAAAGAAAAAAATAAATGCCCATTTTAATTTGTAAATGTCAAACTTATTTAAAAGTAACAGTAAAAAATCATAAGAATCAACTCCACTGTAAAACTAGAGTTTTGACGTCTATCTGGCCAAGTAAAAAACTTTCATTGAATTGAAGAAAAGTTAGCATTTAAAATTACTATGTATCTCTTTATTTAACTTTTTGGCCTGACAAGCTATTGTTTATTTTTAAGTTGCAAAATTATTATATAAATCAATTTACAATTAATTCAAGCATTAAATATTATAACAAGGACACCTAAGTTCACAAGTAACGCAGCTAAAAATAATCTAAAAATAAACACAATAATCAATAAGTAACGAAGCATGAACAAGCTAAGGAATCCTCGACAAAACACTAAACGGGAATTAATGATAATTTATCATTTTGAATTCTTAAGAATTGCTAACTTGGAATTTAAGGTAAGTTTATTGTCGTAAGGAAAAGACAAATTCTATTATATATGGTATTAAGTCCGTAAAGACTTTCAGTGCTTCAAGGAAGATTCATAATACGTCCAGGATAGTTTAAAATCATTTTCTTTCTAAATGTAAGCTAATTTATTTTTTATGTAAGCTTAAAAATGTATCAAAATCAATTAGGTGAAAAAAAGCAAAGCGTGTCGTTTGTATCAGGGAAACAGAGGGATAGGTTTCAGTCAGGCTTCTCTGCAAATGGAAAATAATTATAGCTATATTTAAATTTCAAATTTTGCAATTTAAAAAAATCCTTATGAATAAAGCAATAAAAAATTCAAGAACATTGTTTAGATCTTTTGGAATTGGGGGGAAGATAGATTTATCCTTATTTGACTTATCTCTGAATCTCTGTTTTTGAATAAAAAGTTATTCATAAATTAAATTAGATGCTTGTTATAATTATACGCTGCACTGAACAAGAATGTGTCAAGTGCATAGTAAGGTGGTATTGCAGGGAAAGGACATTAGACTAAATTATACTGGTAGTACCCAAAGTTTTAGAAGCATCTCATTCGTTGGCTTAAAAACTTTTATTGCATCATTGAATCTACAGTGAAGCAACTTTTTCACAAATAATTACACTCTACGAAAGGATCAATTTGTGTTAGGGGTGGGTGTTCATTAATTTATCGTTCACTTTCTTCTTACCCTTATAAGATTTTTTACATCACATTTATTTATGGTTTTGTAGGTAGATTTGGTCGTAAATTTAACATGTTAAAGTTGTCCTATCCATTTTAGATTAAAATAATTGAATGATAATGGTTTGCTTAAAACCATTTCTCAATCCAAATAAAAATATTTATTCATGAAAAAAATACGGGAGTAAAAAATTATGCAAATTTAAATGCATAAATACAACATCATTAACAATTAATATAATGCATTTTGTGTGTATATGTCTGTCAAGGCTTAGAATGCAATATATAAAGAATATCTGATTTGATTAAACTCTTTAATTAGATTAATCTTAACAAGAAGGAAAAGAGAAAAAAAACACAAAAAATTTTAATCAACAAATAGTATTGTATTATGTATAAATTTTTTTTTGGTCTGAACCTTAAAATTTCTGTAACTACTAAACCGAGTGAGATCTCTATTTTAGGGAAGCTTCACATAGGTCCCGGGATGGTTTTAGGATTCCTTTTTTTCGAAAAAAATTTTAGGATGGTTTTAAGCTAGTTTTCTGGTTGAATGTAAAGCCCCTGTATTCAAGTATTTTTAGGAAAACTAGGCATTATAGAAAAAGTTTTGATGTTTGCAAAATTATTTATTTCCTTTGATAAAAACAGCTTAATTAGGGACAAATATATATTAGTATTAGATAAATTAAACAAGAAATAAAAAATAAATTGAGATTGAATCCTAATTTTTGTAAATGATGATCTATTCTTAATAAATTTTAATTCCCTTATCAAATTGGCAGAAAATTCATACTAAAATTTCTCCATTGTTCTTTTTGATTAATAATTTGGAAATGAAATTAACAGAAGCATTATTGATTGAGAGTTATTATACATGTTTGAACAATATAGTTAATTTAGAATAAAAGCTGAAGTGATTCCACTCTAATTTGGTGAACTAATTCTAGTGATACTGAAGGACATGCATTATTTTATAAGGGTTATTGCTAAAAATAAATCTTATATGAAAAAAAAATTATTTTCTGCTATATCTTTAAAGCATTTACTATTTTTCTACGGTTTTGTAAAACTCAGAGCTAATCAATCGGAAATTTTTGCCATGAATACTCCAGGAGTCCAGATTATCATTATTATGAAATACAAAGCATGCAAAAATTGTGCAATTTCATTTTTTAAATGTGCGCTTTTAACATGAATCTGAGAAATATTTTTAATCATTTTTGTTTTTTGCTACTTTCGCTTTTAACCAATATCTTTTAAACATTTTTCGGTATATTTCTTTATTGCCTTATCATAAAAATTAAATAATTCAAGCTAACTTACTATACATTAATGTATTAAAAAAACTGCCCCTCTGCACTGGTCGTATTATTCCAACGTTGTGTTCTTATTGGTCAGATTAAGTGAGTGGGTAGACTTTCAAGATTCTATATTAATTGCTGGGACAAAATAAGTAGTATACACTATACATGAAAATAATTATTACCTGTCACCATCCTGAAGCCTCTTGAACTGATCACCAACAATGCACTGGAAGGTAGGGCCCAGAAGTCCACCTGCATAAAAAAACAATTAATCAAAATTATTATCAGTTGTCTAGATCCTGGGAAAATGAAAAATTAACAGAGTTTCTATAACTTAAATAACACAGACTTGTTAATCTTTCCCAATATGGCTTCTAAACCGATTAGAACCGATTCTCAGCCATACTAATAAATCATGTATAGCATCGAATTACAGCCAATATTAAAATAATCACAAAATCAATACCAGTTTTGTTGGCCTAGGCCTTAGGCCACATGGGTCTAACAAAACTGGTCGTAATCTTATAATTTTTCATTTTGATATCGGTGGAAAGCTGTCTATAATACGATACGATATAAAACTATTCTTCCAAAAAAAATATTGTACAGAGTAGCTACAAAACACAAAAGTCTAATTTAAAATACCACCTTTTAAATTTCCACAATAAAACTAGAGCAATTTTGGTTAATTTGTACAAAATCAATTTATTAAAAAAATTATTTCTACAAATGACAAAACGAAGATTTTCTACATTACGGTTTACATCCGTCTCTTATAGATATCACATTAAACTTATATATAGAGAGAGGGGACAATGGCTGTTTATTTCACTGGTCCCCAAAGTATTATAATAACGTTTTCTTATTCAGTGAAGTTTGATTGCCTTGTTTATAAAGTTGTGTGTTCAAACGTTTCAATTACTTATTTAAACCTTTAGAAGGGTTGATTTTGAGAATTATCATTGGGGAAGTACATAATTTATCGGCCACTGTCCCTTTAGATTTCTGGTTTAAGAATTTCCGATATTTTAAAACTTTGCTTAAAGATGCCAATAACAATAAGGTAATATTTTGATACAAATGCTTCGCTTGTGGATGTTGTCATCCTTGTTTATTTTCTGTACTTGCACAAAAGAAAATTACGATTATGGTGAAATCATTTGAAAATTGATAATTATACACAGTAATAATAAATTACATGGACTATTAAATTTAAGAATTTGGTGGATTTTTTTGCAAAATAAATATGAAAAGTTTTTAAAATAAAAAAACTTACAACAATATAAAAGAATATCTGAATTTGATAGCATGTTAATTTACATTATCAAAATATCTTTTTCATACAATCTAACGTGCAAAGATATATAATTTTCTACGCTAAATGTTTCGTGTCTATTTTATTCTTTTTTTCTTCGTAAAAAAATGAAATTTCTTTTCTTTTCATATGAAAATCTGCATTTTATTTAAAATACTAATTGCATTGTATCATGCTTTTAAAAAGAAGACACTGTAATGCTTATTTATTCGAAAATTTTAATGTTTTTAGTATTTTTTCTTTTCCTTTTTCTTCATCCCATAAAAAAAAACTCTGTGCACGTAGCTGTGTGTGTCAATCCCTTTGAAGCAGCATATAGTGACCAATAAAAATGACGTCATACAATACAAATGACCAATGGTATGCCAGTATATATTTACCTTTGGTCAATATAAATTTAGACTGGCATATCATTGGTCAATTGTATTGTATGACGTCATTTTTTTAGGCAATTTTTGCTGCTTTATCCTTTTTAAACAAAAAAAACTTGGTTTACCTTTGACAGGAGTCTCACTGATACCAGCAATGAAAAGATCAACATCATCCACATCCTCGTAGATCAGTTCCAGTCTCTCAACAATCTTCTGTGGGATAACGTCACTGAACTGCTTGATCTTGGTGGCCTTGGGCAGTCCGCACACCTCTCTCCATTGGTTGTAGCCTTAAAAAGATTGTTTTGCAATAGTTTTGCAAAGATTTGGAAGTATTTTTTTACAACTATTAATTTATATAATACAAGCGTCTATGCCCTTTTGGGCCTCTAGGGAAACTTGAGTTCAGGAAGAAATTCGTACATACACTTTTAATAATAACCTCACCCAAAATAGTTATAAAATTTCCCTGGACTTATGGAAAGCTTCATTGTTCAGAACAACCATTAGCGAGATCTTGAGATCCATCGCTACACACACAGAGACATCCTGTTACTTTAACATAAGGATTTATATAAAAGATTTTTGTTGAATTACGTGACTTATATCTTAAAGATTACATTACCAACTAATCAACCGATCTTTAACCATTAGTAACGCTCCTTTTTTTAAAAATACATGATAATGAAAGTTTTTAGGGTTCTAAATTCGTTCAGCTTCGCTAAAAATTGTATCCCTACAATTGGGAGGTATTTAAAGAAGAAAAAGACGAAGTTTATAAAGTAAAGCATACCCAAATAAAACAAACATTGTTTTTTAAAATAAACATAATAAAATGCTACCTGGAATTCCGTGATCTCTGCCTCTCTGAAGATTCAGGGCCACCAGATCCATACCGAAACTGGCATTCTTAGCTTGGAACAAGTGGTTGGTCACCTAAAAGAAATATTATAGTTTATGAAATCTTGGTAGATTTAACACCAATATTATTATTATTATTATATAATAATATTAATATTATTTCACAAACCTACTAGGGGAAAACCCCTTTAGCTGGGCAAATATAAGGTCAAGGCCTCTAGAGGGACAATTCTAAAATATCATTTGCTTATTATGTTATCTCCACTAACTAACAAACAATTAGACTCTATATCTTAACAAGGATGACAACATCCATAAAAGCGAAGCTCTGAAACGGTAGGACAAACGAACAATAACACGTGTTGAGTGTCAGAGCTGAATAATCAGAATATAAATGTATAAAAGTCAAAACAAAATAGTAAGTAAACTTGTTGAATTACTGCTTAAATACAGGATATTGTTTGTACGGACTTACGGACGGAACAACCCTAATAATAGAAAAGCTTCGCTTTTAAAAAGATTTGAGAATATATCATTTTACAAATACCCTGCAAATTGTTTATGAGTCATTCTATTATTCTCTTTCTTTATATAGAGTTTAGTCATTAAAGATGTTTATTTTTGTTACATTAGAATTAGTGTCAGCATCTTTTTTGTTTCTAATGCTCTAAATTTAAAGCCACTATTGTCTATGGTTTAAACAAAATAACGTATACCATTTTACAAGGCATGTGTTAATAGATAGGCATATATAATTAGCAGATTGTTTTAAATATGTAGGGAAAGATACATTCGCCCCCTAGATGCCTCTAGGGGCACTTGAAGGATGGATGAATATAACTTCCCTGGACCTTTAAGAAGCTTCAATGTAAATGATAACTATATCGAATCAACAGTCAGCTATATAACAACACAATTAGACCTCCTATTACTTTTACATAAGAATAAGATATGTAGAATAGAGGCATTGTTGTAATGTACAACTTGCAATAAACTAGATATTGCCAAATTATTGGCAAAGAATAGGCAATAAATTTCATTTTATAAGGTTAGTAAAGAAAGCAACAACAAAAAAGAATTGGAGTTTTTACACATTAGCAATTAAGCAACAAAATATATCAATACTTTAAAAATTGGAACCAATTAAAAAATATTGATATACCTTAACTCTAACTATTAATATAGGTAAACTTAATCTTAAAAATAAATAGTTTTAGGAATTAACAGTTTACGATAATATGATAACTCATGTAAAATTTTAGTGTTAAAACAGCAAAAATCAACTTGTCTAAAATGGACTTGAGAACTGTTTGTTAATATATGAATTGTTGCTATGCTTTTTAGATTATACCTAATTGTTATAGAAGTCATCTTGGAAGATTTAAAGTCGACAAGAAGATATAATAACTGACGGACCTACTATATATGCAGACAAGTCCTGTTTCATAAAAACAATGCTCAATATAAATTTGCTGTTTTAAACGAAGAACAAAAGATGCACTTAAAAAGAAATAATGTAGGATTAATTGTGAAACAAAGTAAATAATGTTAAGCTCTACATATAAATTGGCTTAAATCAATATAAGAAGGCAGGTTTTAGGCCTTGTTTTAATTTTTATCGAGCATTGTATTTGATACTTGTGGTGAAGCCACTTGTTCTATTATTCGTTTTTGAGTATTCTATGATTTTTACTCTAGACCTAAGTACAATATCTTTAAATGCCTTTTTATAAAAAAAAAATATGAAAAGCAGTTCATACCAGAATCTAAATGTAAAGTCAACAAAAGTTCTTTTGATATTCAAAATAACATATTTTATGCATATATGACATTAGAATAGCATTAAGTAAACAAGTATAATCACATTCCTATATAATCGGAGCATTATGTTAAAATTACAAGAACAGCCTATGAAAGTAGGTTAAATATTAAATTAAAATTAACATATTTTAAAACTTTAATACAGCTGTCTTTCATAGCAGCTGAGAAAATTATATTTCCTCCATAGAATAACATTCTTCACTAAAGGACAAAATAAAAGAAAACTAATAGATGCTTATTGGTCAGATCATGTGCATCATCAGAATTTTGATAATCCATCTTATGTAGCTCTCAAGAAAATAAAGCTTTTCCTAAGCCGTTTTGATAGACGGATGTACGTTTACAATTATAGAGCATCTTCGCTATTTATAAAAAAGGAATTCCATTATAATTGCGTGGAGTGAGTGTGTGTTATACTTTTTCTCTACATTCACAACCCCTCATGTTTCTTTTCTTGATATGCGCGATAGAATGAACAAAATTCGTATACACACACACACACACACACAACCATATACACATACAGAAAACAAGATCGTAAAAAAACAAAAATTCGAATTCATTACACTCAAAATAACATTTTTATCATAAAAAAATTATTATGGCTAACTTATTATTTACATTTACCATAAAAAAGGGTAATTTACCGGCCAGCGAGGAAGGGGAAATTTAATTATGCATTACTCTGGTACCCATAGTTTTTAGACACACTTTCTTATTCCTTGGCTTACAATTTTATGTAACGATTGGTAGGTGTAATCTAACAGAGTTCAGAAGTTTTTAATCTATTTATCTCAATAGTGTTATCCTTTAAGTCCCCTAATTTTCCTGATATTTACCTTGACATTATAGACAGAAAAAAATATGCAAATAGATTCAAAGATAATTATGACACATTTTGAAGTGTATTCTAAGAAAAAGAAACCTATATTTTTACAACAATCGTTGCGTGCACAAAAATAGATCTTTTCAAAATCTTTGCATTCCTTTTTTTTCTGCGTAAACACAAACACGAAACCTAAACAAGATATCTATATACAAGAACAATTTTGATCATATGTAAAGCAACAAAATAAAAATGATATCATATAAAATAAACCGGGTATAGTCCCTTTCGTAACATCGCACCATATGGGGCGATTCTTCGTATTTTTCACAGTAGCTTTTCTCCTATTTCTAGCCCCTGCGGGGGGCTCTAACCCTGCG
>LS052009.1:43925-54246 GCA_900241095.1 Acartia tonsa | reverse complement strand
GGATGGATGGATGGATGGATGGATGGATGGATGGATGGATGGATGGATGGATGGATGGATAGATGGATGGATGGATGAATGGATGGATGGATACATAGAGGAATGAATAATCAAATTTGATATAATTGATATTAATGGATGGATTGATTGAAAAGAAAATAGATTAAAGATAGACAGATAGATAAACAGATAGATAAATGAATAGATAGATAAAAAGAAACTTAGATAAATGAATAGATAATCAGATAGATAAAAAGAAAAATAGATAGATAAAAAGAAAAATATATAAATAAATAGATAAATAGATAGATAATTGGATAGATAAATGAATAGATAAATGGATAGATAAATTGATAGATAAATGGATAGGTATGTGGATAGATATTGATATTTTGAATACATATATATATAGACTATTAATAGATAGATAGATAGTAAGTATCATAATGATACAATTTGAAATTTTGTAACTTGTTTTAGAAAGCTATATTTATTATCAGACAAGAGACATATATATTCCAAAATGGGCTATCAGGAGCTAAAGGAAATTCCATTATACTTTAATTGGGGCTTACAAACACCACCCCCCCTTCACATAAAATGAAAAAAAAGGATAATAACATCCATAAAAAGCAAAGCTTCTAAATATAAAACACATTTTACCCAAAAATCTAGGAAATAGAAAAAAATGAGGTTTAGAGTAGATGCTCATTGGTTGTTGAAATTTCCATAATTTAGCTTTTTTTCATGAAAGTAGGAGCGAAAATCACATTTCCCTAGGGAGGGAGAGTCCAATGGACTGTAAAGCATACTGGTTCCCAAAGTTTTATAACTTATTCTCTCATTTGTTGGCCTAAAGATTTTTGGTAGTTTTGTACAATCTTGTTTGAAACTAGTAGTGTCCAAACTTTTCAAATAATTGTGATCTACAGATGGGGTTATTTTGTTTATCCTTATTGAAGATGCATATCTTTTATACATAGTACAGACTGAGGGTCTTTTTGGATCATAGATCATAGAGTACCTATGTACAGGGGTATATTTTCTAGTAATAAATTCTACAAAAAATCACGAAACCTTTTAATGTTTTCTACAAAAAAATCACGAAACCTTTTAAAGTGTTTCATTTAACTGAAGAGGGATGGGTAAGAAGGGGAGGAAAAGGGGAAGAGGATTGTGGGGAAATTTATCATTAGAATTGTTTGTCAGAATAGCATTCCCTTTTCCCTGAGCTATGTATTGTACATTTGATGTAGGGAGAGGGATTTGTTTAAGCCCAAATTGAAAATAATGGAATATTCTAGTTTGAGCTGCCCAAAGTACGAGACATGAAGACAAAGCTAATCTTTCTCGTTCACTTCTTTCTCATTTTTCTGGCCGTTCTTGGCAGCTGGGCTCCCTGGGTAAGTTTTTGTTCTTGTTAAAGTGGCAACTATTTACTTTTGCTGCTTCTACTATGTCAGACGCGAATGCCTTTACCTTTTATCAGTGTTGTTCAGTACAATTAGAATGTAATTGGATTGGTACCCAAAGTTTTGTAAGTTTTTATCCTATAAGTTGTCCAAAAAACTTTGGGTACTAGTATTAAATTGTCACTAGTTGCTACCAATTTCCAAGTTTGTATCAACCAATCAAGAGTAAGCAAATAAGTCTTGAAGCCAACGAATGAGAAAATGTGCTTTAACAAGCATATAGAATCTTTGCTTCAAAACAAATTAAGTTAGATTTTAATTTTTAATTCAAAATTCATCTTAATTCAAAATTGCTTACTGTACTTACTCTAAGGATAAAGGGATAAATTAATCGGTACACCGACAAACGTCCTAATGTGATAAACATCCTAAAGGACAAACATCCTAATGCGACAAACCTACTAATTCGACATCTCTGAAGTAAAACCTCCTAAAAAATTAAATTTTATATCTTCAAAAAAATTTTTTTTTAAATCTTCCAAAAATTATGTACTAACAGTGAAACAATGTAAAAAAAAACAAATCCAATATGGCGATAAAACACACAGGGACGAAATTCAAAACAAAATTTTTTTTTAAATAACTTTGTCTACAGTGAAATTTAAGAATCCCTCTGGCATGGTTTTGAACCTGATACAACCTTGCATTACAAAAATCGAGCCTTACCTCACACTTAATAAATATGATATCACTTGAAAAAAAACTTTTAGGAGGTTTTACTTAAGAGATGTCGCATTAGGAGATTTGACGCATTAGGACGTTTGTCGTATTAGGAGGTTTAGGACGTTTGTCGCATTATGAGGTTTAGGACGTTTGTAGCATTAGGAGGTTTGTGAAAACTTCTGCTTTTATTAGCTTAAACTTCTTCACCATTAATTTAGATCTTTTAAAGGGTAATTTTGTTAATCATATTGTCGGTGTTAGTTTGGGGGTATAAATCAATCATTCATTGTGTTATCCCTTATTCCTTGCGCCCAAACTGATTATTTTTTTTATGGGAGAGAGAGAATGTTAGACTGTAAATTACACTAGTACCCAAAGTTTTATAATCCCAAATTTGGTGGGTTTCAAACTAATAGTGTCCAAACTTTTCAACCTATTATGCTAATCTAAAGCAGGGTTAATTTGATTATCATCATTGTGAAAGTACATCAATTTATTGTCCATTGTCTTATCCCTGAAGATCCCTGATTTTTTCACTTGATGAATCATGATTTTTAATAAGTTTATCTATCTAACTAATTATATATGCAGGGATGGGCAAATGGATGAAAAAATGGGTATAGTCCCTTTCTTGACATCGCACCTTAAGGGGCGATTCTTCGTATTTTTCACAGTAGGTTTTCTTCTATTTCTAGCCCCGGCGGGGAGCTCTAACCCTAAGGGGCCAATTACCTAACCCTGTGGGGCAATCACCTAACCCAATATAACCTAACCTAACCTAAAATATCCTATAAAAAGCCATTTTAAAAATACGAAAAACCGCCCCTTATGGGGCGATATTACGAAAGGGACTATTCCCAATAAACCTTCCAATTTGTAATTGGTTTTTTAGACTACTTACCTACCTAACTCCTTACAATATATTACCCTTATAGGCTATGGGCATAGAAAAATAAATTAATATAAAATACTTTGTAGAAAGGTATAAGGCACATAAAGAAAAAAACAAATTCTAACCTTATATTGTGTTCATTTGTTGAAAAGCATGCAATAATTGTTACTAAAAAGTAAATTATATGTACAATATTAATGAAATTTAATCTTTAATTTGTAAAAGAATTCCAAAGAATGTCTTTTAGATATAAATGTATATAGTAACTGCGCACCAAAAAAATGTGTAGAATCGTGATAGACTAAAAGTTTATTGTAAAGCACCTATTGAGACCTTTTTACTCTAGATAAATACAAAACATTTGGGTTACTACGAAATATTATTTTTGTGCCAAAGAAAAAAAGTAAATAATATAATGAGTAAATTATGAATAATCTATATAATTCTTTAGTATAGGACAGGAATTACCAATGGGGGATAAAAAGAAGGAAATACAGTCTTTTTTCGGGTTTTTTTTTTTGGGGGGGGGGAAGGGGTGGTTGACCTAAACACACCTCAACTTCAAAGTACAAAAAAAATTCGTGCACTTCAGTGAAGCTTCTTTTATAAAAATGAGTCAAAATTAGATTACATATGTTTAAAAAATTATATTTGGTTTATCATTAGTTCTTAACTTTGCAATAATCTTCACGTTTGTTGTTTTAACTTGAATAATATCTGTTAATCTTTGGTGCTGCTATTATACCAACATACAAATATAGTCATAATCAAGTTATTAATATAATCTTTTACTGTATTAATTAGTAAAGTTGACCGTTAATATCTAGCTAACTTCTAACCCGATCGAGTTCTCCATTTCAAAGAAACTTCACATAGCTCCAAGGATGGTTTAAGACGTTTTTCCATTTATAACTAAAGTCCTGAGATGGTATTAGGCTATTTTTCTGCCGCCTTCCTCCAACTTAGAATACCTAGCCTTTAGGTAATAGGAATAAAGCCACTGATAGATATATATGATAGATTTATAGAAGATAGAACGCATTATTTCTTTTTATTCGGATTAAAAACGTTCTTTATATGTATTTAAAATAAATAGTCATTTTTAATTACTATAACCAATTTGATTAAAATTAATAGTCACTTAAATAAGAATGTTAGTTTAGTGTTTACGAATTTGTAAGTAAATTCTTTTATTTAGCTAGTTTAAGCTCTAGTCCGCGAAAAAGAAAATTGATACTACAGGTTTAATCCCTTTGAAAAAAAAAATGTGATTCCCTTCGGTCTAGCGGTTAATTAATGATATATCAGTAAGGTTTCTTCAACTATTACAGAAGCGATTTTTATTTAATTATTTTTTAACCTTCTTACTATAGAATATACATATATACCTCATGCTGATATGAATATAAATATTTTCATAATTGTATACACATTATGAATAAATTCTTCATTAACTAAAACAAAAATGATGATCAAAAACCGTTTATTCAAGCTAATATTTATTATATGATTAATTAAAATGATCATTTTTAAGTCTTGTTAATAGACTAAATTTATTAGATTGTATGCAATTAATGGTTGGACATTTTTTTAAACAATACAATTTGGAATTTTTTCTCTAGCATTTGTTCCTCCTTTCTTCTTAAATCAAATATCTAATGTGTTTTTTTTTATTTTAACCCAAAAGAAAAATAATTGCACTATGAATAAAAATATAAATCCAATTCATCTCTATCCCAATACTTTTTGCATAGATATTTGAAAAGAAGGGCTGAAACTATTTTGTTGCATTGAAAAACAAATTGTTACCCTTCAAACAATCCCTCCCTACTTTGTTATCCTTACAGGGATGCAGTGATAATAGGATAAATAAAATATAAATTTCTTACATTAAAGATAAGAAAAATAATTTCGGTGATTTCATTTCAACCAAAATTGGATCAGAATCCTACTATCCAACTCCCCTCAAAGACCAGAAAAACGTTTTAAAATGATTAAAAATAAGAGAAATAATAGCTAAAAACTTTCCTAAGACCATTATAAAGTTTCCCTAAAAATTGTAGAATTAGTCCAGCCATTTTAGAGATGTTTAAGGTTAAATTAACTATTTAACAAATAAACATTCAAATATTGGTAAACTGTAATTTTATCCATTTTCCTTCGTCCTACCCTTTATTGCCATATAAAAGTATCATAACCTTTTTTTCATCTTCTTTATTTGTGTATGCTTGAAATGAAAGAGCGCGGCGAATTTTACCCCCCGCTAAGAATTTCATTCCCGTGGTAAAAATGCACTTTGTTTTGGGGGGTAAAGGATTGTGTAAGTATAGTTTTAGGAAATAAAAAATATTAAAAGAATTAAGTAAACGTATAGTTTTTGCATTACACTATGTTTTCCAGTGCAGTGGCTGAAAAAAAAAAAAATCATTGTGCACTATAGTAAGTTTATTAAGTAAAACTACGCTCTAACCCTGCGGGGCTCTTATAACCATAACATAACCTAATTTAAACTATAATGAGCGTTGAAAAATGTCCAATTTTCGTATCCTTTTATGTCTGATTTTGTTAAAAGGTTACATGTTGCACTTTTTTATGTGTTGATTTCTTTTTAAGTGCAATTTTATTAATCAAAGCTTTCCTAATGCCATCTTTAAAAAGATGGGTTGTTAAATTTACTCTTTAAATGCTTTTAAATATTTTTCTTTCGAACTTTATTATTTTTTTCATTATATATGTATTTTTAACAAGGACAATTATAACAATAAAAAGCTTAGCTTAAAATAACAATAGCTTTTTAATCAAGGGTAATAAATAGGACATCAATTTAAGATTGATTAAAACAATATAAATTCAAAATAACTCAGCTACTCTAATGGTATGTTCGTAAATCCGACTTAAAGATATGTCAGCTGCTATAGAAGATGGCACCTAACATCTTTCCAAATGATTAAGCTTTCATAGTCGTTGTATTTTTTACTGTTAAAAAGAACAGTAGTGAGGCATACCTGATCAGTGAAGATGTTATCAAACTTCTGTCTGGGCTGAGTGGCAAGACCAACCAAGAATTTGTCTAGGGCGCCAGGTTTGTACATCAACTCGGGGTTGAAGAAGGTCTTGGACAAGGGGATTCTCATGGCAACCTTTCTGTCATAGTGAACCTCTTCAACGAGACTAAAATAGATAGATAGTTAGAGAGTAAAACGATTTAAATCTAGATAATTAATATGATTTATGGAAGGAGGGGACATTGAACTGTAAATTACACTGGAACCAAAAGTATTATAACCGTATTATCTTATTCACTAGCTCAAAATCTTTTTGTACTTTTATTGAATCTTTATTGGTTGGTACTAAGGTTATGACATGAGGTACAGACCATTATTATAGAAAAACTTCACTGTTACCAAATGTATTGACTTACTCGAAAATGCCTTGGATAAGAGTGTGACCAAATCTGAAAGCAGCTGTAGCGAATCCGTTTATGATAGTGGGGTTCACCTAATAATAAATAAAAAAAATAATAATAAAAGATTAAATTATAAATAGAGGTAAATCTTTTTTTTATATTACATAGTTCTTAAAATTAAAGTTTTAAAAAAAGATTATCTAGTTTCAATTATTTTGTAATTTTGCTTTTTAAGTTTATGATGCTGTTCTATGGGTGGATCTTAATTTTAGTTATATCTAGTTAAATTTTTCTGTTTGTTTATCTATCTCCCATAGTCTCTTTATCTGTCTTTCTATCTCTTTATTTGTCTTATTACGTGTATTCTATGTATCTGTATTTCTGTATATCCATCCATCTATGTACCACCCGTCTATTAGTCTCTCTATCTGTTCATCCATCTATCCATTTGTCTGTCCATATATCTAGTATCCGTCTCTCTATCTATCTATCTATCTATCTATCTCGTACCTTGTTATTATATCTCTTGCTATATCCATACTGGACAGGTAAGATATCAAGCTGAGCCATATAGTCAGTTCCAAGGACAAGGGGCAACCATTCGTTGTAGGTGATGTGCTGAAATAATAAATTTTGTAAAGCGCTGGAAACTTCATGTATGACGTCTAAAAAGGAGGGATGAGATGATGAGTTAAAAAGGAAACCCCTAAAAAGCGATACATAATAGACATATTTTTTCTGACGTCACATATGACACTTTCCAGCGCTTTAATTTTTATATTTTTACCTGTATTCTAGCTTCATCTATAGTAAAAATACTACATTTATTTTTCATTAATTATAAGTAAGAATTTTATTAAAAATTTCTTTTGTAAGAACGAAATATCTCTGCCTTTTTATAACAATGATTTCTTTATATTGCCTTTATTGCAATTTTTGTATTGCATTTGCCAAATAAACATTATAATTGCTGATACATTAAGACAAGAATAAAAATTTTGGGTGAGGAATTTCGAATTAGAATTTATAAATTACTAAGACATTCTGATTATGGACTTTTTTTTATGACAACGGTTTATGAGATTTTACTGGATAACACCTGAATGAACAATAGGTTCTATAGCAGCAAAGCCCTTTAAAAATGTAGAAACCCTTTGATAGTGACCATAACAAAATACGTTTAGAGTAGCTTTGTTCCAAAAATAATATCACTAATTCTTCAGCTGTAAAAACAATTTGTGTGAAAATAATTGAAGTCATCTCGATTTGCCAACATCACTTTTTATTAAAGATAGTGAGAACAAACAATTATGCCCTGGTTATTCTTAGCAAGTTTGAAATTTCAATGGTCATAATTCCATAACCTAACCAAAAATTAACGCGATATACCAGTTTTCTTTTTAAAAATTTAGTATAATGTAAATAGTAGAATTAATAAAAAAAATTACTGATACTGAAGATTTGTACCAACCAAACAGGATTTAATACAAGTAGCCAAAGTGTCAACAAATTATGGACTTGTTTCTAATTTTTGGGTACCAATATTATTTAGAGTTGAATGTCCCCTACCACCCTGAGTTAAACAGAACCATTGTTCTCAGTCTGTTTAGCAAAATTTTTGAGCTATAATGATCAATGTTTACATTTACTAATGATCTGTAAAACTTAGAAAAATTAAATCAAGCATTTCCATTAAACCTTCAAATGTTTTATATAATTTTACTTATTATAGGTTAGGTTAAGTTTGGTACATAAAAGCCCCGTTGTGGTTTCATCCCCTAATTACCCTTTTATTAAAAAAAAACAGCAAGGAAAGGGGGTTGGAAGAGGGTGTTATACTGTTATAATTAGCCAACTAATTGGATATAATGTACCTAAACACTGATAAATTTGATTTATAACTTATTATTGACTAAGACCTTAATTTGCCTCCGATCTCTTTCACGTTCAAAAATTCAATTTTTAAAAAAAATTTTATCTTGTACTAAAATTGAACAAAAAAGTAATAAATCAAAAGCCCAGTTATTTTTAACAAGGAAATAATATTCATTAAAGCAAAATAAAATATTTTTAAAATTGATTTATGTCAATATGAAAATATTATAACTATCGCTTTGAAACCGATTAATATCCGGTGGATTAGAACCGGTTCTCAGCCATACTGAAAATTATGTATAGCATCGTATTATATACAGTTTTCTACGAATAAAAAATGTACAATCATAATATTAAACCCAGTTTTGTTAGCCCATGCATATCGGGGCTAACAAAACTGGTTTAAACTTTATAATTGTACATTTTATGTCAGCGGAAATCTGTATATAATACGATGCGATAAATAACTATTCTATCGCTCAACTAAAAGAGTCTTTAATCGAGCTTGATCGATAGAGGCATACGTCCTATTGACAAATTGACATACAGACCATGGAATATATATTATAGATTCGCTTGTTATAACTGTGTTAAAAGATAGAGAAACTATGACAAATTACTTTTTACTTGATTTATGTCATTTTTAGTTATTCTATTTAATTCACAGGAGATAAAGGGATAGACAAATACACAAAAAATGATAAAAATTACATATGTTATAAAAACTCAGAGATTTTAAGTGAAAAAAATAATGAACGTTACATTAATGCACATATATACAAAATTACCCCTTCTGCAAATTAAAAATATTGGTTTGCAAGTTTAGACACTGCTAGTTTGAAGCCAGAAATAAAAATTCAGTACGCAAAAGAATATAATGTGTGTAATTTTTTTATTAAGAGGAATGCATAAAACATATTTCATTGTTCTTTCCCCGTTTCCCTGAAATCTTTCATCATTATATAATTATCTAATTAAATTAAGATTTATTAGTTTTTTTCATGGTTTATAGAAGCAAAGCTATTTTATACAAAAGTTTATCCGCCTGTCCTAACAAAACGGATAGAATTTTCTTATTATTTGACAGTTTTTGTTAAATTATGATTTGTTCAATATGTTGGTTGTTTATCTAATTCCACATAGTTATCTCATGTTATACAATAACATATACGAACAAGAAGAAAGGGGACACTGAGCAGTTTAATACAATAGTCCCCAAATTTTTTATAAACGTTTTCTTATTCATTGGCTTAACAACTTTCAATTAATTTTGATTAGTTGATTCATTAAGCTGAGTGTCCAAACGTTTCAATCAATAATTGCAATCTACAGAAGAGGGATTTTTTTGTATCATCATTGGATATGTGTATTAATTTATCGGCCTTTGTCTTATCCCTTTATATTCCTGATATACTAAGTAATTTTAATTATCAATTAAAAACATAAATGAAGTATGGACACTTTGAGCTGTTGTAATAAAATGCGCCTCTAATAATGGGCTAATATGATAAATAAACTGAATTGAATGGAACAGTAATGTGTAGCTGTAAATGAAATAATTCAATTATTATGGAAATGTTTTCTATCAATCAAAAATATCAAATGTCATAAGCATTAGAATTATAGGTACTGTTAGTTTCAACACTCAATAAATTGTCGACCAATTAATCCTTATATGTATAAAATAAAAGTCTGTATGTGTGTAGCGAAGGGTCTCGCTAACCGATTAGATTATATGGTTCTCCTTTACAGAACAGCGTCCTAAAGGTCCAGGGATGGTTTATAACAGATTAAACAAGGACAAGTATGTCAATAAGTAGTCTATCAATAGGCGTAGCCGCTAGTCCAAATAAAAGAAGAAGAAATTGTCTGTTTGATGGTCTGGATTCAAAGATCTTGTTAAACACAAGATCAATGTGGTTATCCTGAATAAACCAAGAATAGTTATTTCTCGCATCGTATTATAAACGGCTTTCCGCGGATATAGAATGTACAATTAAAAGATTAAAACTA
>LS052009.1:15974-40817 GCA_900241095.1 Acartia tonsa | reverse complement strand
TTTTTTAGCCGGTGCCTTCGGCACCTCAGGGCTAAAAAAACTAGTTTTAATCTTATAATTGTACATTCTATATCCGCGGAAAGCCGTTTATAATACGATGCGAGAAATAACTATTCTTGTTCTTAGGTTAGAGTAAAGTTAAGCAGAGCCCCATATGGTTAGGGATCCTCAAAAATATAAAAAAAATCTTGGAAATCTTCCCTCAAAGTCCTTATCGAGCACTAAACCCCCAACCCTTATACTTCTTTAAAAATCATACAATTCTCAAAAATTTCCTTTACTTTGTTGTCTATAAAATAAACTTTGCCCCTCCCATAGAAATTAAAATAAAATATTAAATAAACAAAAAGCCCACATTTCTCTTATTTCTTTGTATTTGTCTTGAGTCTATGAATTTTTGGCACCAGTTATGTTTTTTTTTAAATTTATAACAAGATACGATCTATGATATTTCATTTTTAATATGAATAATTCATCTTTACATAAAGCAGAATTTTAAAAAAAAATTTTAGACAAGGTAAAATAATTTATTTGTACTACTTTTTCTAGATGTTCTACGTGTGTAATAATGATAAACATTGCGTACGAGCCTATTTTTGTTTATCCAGATCTTGACATTAATGCCTCCAATACTGTCTAATACAGTGCAGTGGCACAAGTTATCATTATATCTTTTGACAGAATTAAACCTGAGACTCGAATCTATCGGATACGTTACCCTATCTGTCTGGTATTGGAATAAATCATTGTATTGGCAGGTTTTATGTCAGTCTTATGTCAATCACATGTTCCTACCTGTTGTGTTCTCTGACCCAGACAGTGTGGAAAGCGGTCAGACCAGGCTGCTCGTTGGAACGGCTGTCACCTGAATAAACAAGAATAAGTAAAAAGTAAGAATTAATAGGGGACAATGGCTAGTTTATTACATTATTCCCAAACTTTTATGATAACGTTTTTGTATGTGTTGACTTAACAACTTTGGGGAGTTTAGTGTATTTTGATTGGTTGATTCATTAAGTTGAGTGTACAAACGTTTCGACCACTAATTTTAATCTACAGAATTTGATTTATCATCATAGGATATGTACATCAATTTATCATTTGCATTTTCAAAATTCGGTATATTCTTTATAGCTCTCGGGTTTAGGGTATTTTATATTAAAATTAAAATCTTGGGAATGGATTTATGCTTTTAGTATACAAACAGACAGAGTAACTTAAATAGTATATTTGCTACCAAAAAGAAAGGACAGAAGAATTTAAAACTACAAAGAAAATGCATCTAGCTATTTTTATATCAAAAAGACATTTGGAAGCAAATTTAAACATTGAATTGCATACTAATGATATTAATCTATTTCTCTTCGCATTTTTGCATATAGCAAGGACGGTCTTGTTTGAAGATAGCGATACATGACAAATTATTTTTTTATGTTGATGTAATTTAGACCACCCTTTAACCTATGTAGGGTTCCCTAAAAATAATTATTTTAATTGGTTCAGTAGTTTAAATATCTAAATAGACACATTTTAAATACTTTAAATCTCTCATAAAAGACTGTAACAAATTTAAAACAGAAGGAAAGAAACACACATCAATATGTAATTGCAGAGTAGCTTTGCATCTAAAAATGGCTAGTACAGTCCTCAGTGCAATTTCTTTTTCTTGTCAAAATTCTTTTCTTATCCTAAGACTTTTTAGAATTGGAACAAATTTTCAGTGATTATATTCCTGTATTGTTTGTGTATATTTCTAGTTTCAACTCTTTTCCTTAATCATTTTCTCATTAAAAAAACACTTTTTCATATTAATCATTTGTTTAAGAATATGTTTTTAAAACACAATTTGTATTAGTTATGATGATTTTAATCATTGAATTAAACCGATAAATGTTTGTTTCTTTCCCTGGTAGCTACATTCTAGAAGGACTGCAGAAAAAAATTCAAATGGGTTTGTCAAAGCTAAACATGGCATAAGGAAAATCATATTATATAAGTTTAAAGATTCAAATCTAAAATACAATAATTGTGCGTTTTGTAAAGTTCTTTTTTAGAAAAACAATTGTTTATGATGAAACCAATACTAAGTTTTAATGCGAGAAATTTAGCATCAAATAAAATTAATAGGCTAAGTAGGCAGATAATTTCCTTTCATGATGAAGTTATTTAAATATAAAAATATATAACCTATTGTTTCTTTGTTTTAAATATGATGTATCAGTAATCATTTTTATCTGATAGTATTTAAAATTTTCTACTTTAAAAGTGTATTTTAAGAAGATAATTTCTTTACCTTGGGAATGAGCTTTGTTTTTCTAAAACATTTTATTCTTGTTTTTAGAAAATGTATTTAGATGTACATAATACATATGTATAAATAAGTTAGTGTAGCAATTATGACAGATTCTAATCAACATAGCTGTCCAAATTTTTTACGCCTGTATAGCTTTTTAACCCTTTGGAAACAAGCCATCTAATTTGAGAAACCCCAGACGATAACATCCAATTGTAAGGTGTTATCACTTATTTAAAGAAAAAAGTAAAAAAAAAATACATAAACTCTTTGTCTTATTGAGTATTCACATACAAATACGATGTTTGTTTGAATGTATTTAGAGACACCATTTGCCATTTTCAGCCAATCATCCTCAAAGGGCATTAAAAGTGTAAGTATGGCATTTATTTGCAGCAAGCAGCGCATCACAAATGTGCACGTGCGTGCGCGTTTGTGCATTCGTTTATATGCTCGTGTGTGTGTGTCTGTTAGTAAGTGTCTTTTTGTGTTTATTAAAAGTACACTCTTGTACTAAAATTATCAAGGCAACAAATAAAAAGAAAAATAATGTCCATGAAAAGCTTTCTAAAAAAATAATAACGCCAATTTTTTAAAGGTTTACGGACGTATGTAGGGACGCATCCTCTGTATAATTATAGAGTAACTACAATTATAAAATAATGTTATAATTTAAGGATAAACTAAAATGAGATAGCAGAGTTACTATTCACTTAATCGTCTAGGCACATGTGTCCTGATGAGAATTGCAACGCAAAATTTGGCGCGCAGTTGAGTCTAGATTTTCGCGCACATACCATTCTAAATGTTACAGGCAGACAGACAGACATATAGATGGATACATAGATATACAGGCGTTTATATATGTATCAAATGCATTTCTAGGGCGTATCTATAATAGGTAAAAGGTGTAGGTAAAAGTTATTTAAATTAGATAATCTGCCTTTGGTAGATTGAACTGCACTTATTGGGGGTAAGAAACTGCTCTAGATTAATCATTGTGTCACATCTTCCATTATATATCAGTTTTACATAAGAAATAAAATTTTTAATGAAACAAGGATTATATACTCCAAAAAAAGCCCTTCCACTTCTTAAGAGATAATGGTTAAAATTATCCTATTTAAGGACAAATACTAAATAATATCTTAAGTTAAGTTTTCCTAAATCTTTGTTCTATTTACAATAAAGACAGACAAACACACATTCAGGCTGTTAAATATTTTTTTCTTACAAAAATAATATTTATATTTATATGGAAGCAGCGCTGCTTATGAAGCACAAAAATGTAGATTGTTATTAATTAGCAAAACGCAGAATGAAGGACAGATATTAAACAATTTTAATCCATTTAAATCATGCATTATTGTTTTTTAGAACACGTACTGTTGAATATTCAAAATGTAGAGAGCTTTTTGATATATAATAAAAGTAGCCTTGATTTTCATCATCTATGCTTTTTAGAAAATAATGGGCTTAAATCCAAAGAAGAGGCATAATGCACACAAACATAGAAATAAGTCAAATTGATTAAAATTTCTTAATATCTGAATATTCATACCTGATCCTATAATAATAATTTGTTTACTTTCCCTCAAATGTCTAGCGAGGACAGAACCCCACCCCTTTTCGCCCCCTTACTTTGAAATAAATTACTAGGGCCCTAACCCTCTGTGGTTTATACTTTAGTTGCACTTACCCTGCAGGGCTACCCTTTACCTAATATACATTAACCTCAGAAAAAACACACGAAAATTATCCCTCATTCTAAATAAGCTGGAGGAGAGGGGGGGAGTCGACAGGAACTTTGAGGAAAACAGCCAATAATTTGAGCTTAACGCTCTGTAAATTAGTGATATATAATTTAAGTTTTTACAATTGTCAATTAATTAATACATAATTATCTCTGGTAGAAGAGCTAATTTTCTAAGTGCTACTTTTTTATTATAGCATTAAAATTTATTGTTTTATGGATTTTTATAGAAAAAGATACAATTAAAAGATATTTTTGTTGCTAAAATTGCCATAGTATAAAAATGGGATTTGTATTGCTTTGGCTCAATACTACCGAAAATAATTACATTTACTGAAAATGGAATAAGATATTAAAACTTTTTATGTTTTTGTTTTATAAAATGCTACTTTGTACTTATTAACATTATCGTTCATTTTATTGAATTTAATGGATTTTTTAGATTTAAAACTTGCCGCTTTTCCCCTATCATCTAGGTATTTAGTAGCATAAAACCATCCCAAGACTTGAATTTATCCCAAGACCAATGGAAAAATCAATCGGTTCAGTTATTATCGAGATCTTAACGAACAAACAGCAATACCCGTCTACTTTCCACAATATGATCGCCCTGTTCTACCCTGATGTATGCAATTAAACCAACTCATCAACACAACAAAAAAGTGTCTGGTCAGAAAATAAAAATAAACAAAAAAAAATAATTGATTATGTTTTTTAATACCAAACTATGACAAGCATAAAGCATTTGAAATTGATAGGACAATATATCTTCTACACACGATATGGAATTTATATTGTATTTCTGTCATTTATGTTGTTTTAAATATTATAAAAACAAAGCTACTCATTAATTAATTTTAACGCATAGCTATTGGTAAATTGTTTTGCTACCTAACAAAAAAGTCTTATTATTTGATTAAAATCCAATAGTTTAGCTTAGTGTATTTTCTTAATTAAACTTATTAATCTTGTTAAAGCTGCGCTATTTCAAACTAAATTTTCCTAGTTAACAATATAAAAATCTAGAAAAATTCTTTGTTTATTTTTCAGCTTTTAATTTTGATATGATATTATTATTTTAAACAATTGATTTAAGGCTATACTTTAACACTTATTGTACTAAGATTCACATAAATACTGGGTATTTTAAAAGCAAAGTTTTTTCTAAAATCAGAGTCGATTTATAAGTAAGGGATAACGATTATAAACTATCTAGGAAATATCATTTCTATAATAAAGTTTTTAAAATACAAGAATGCCCGTAAAATGTCAAAATAAGAAATATAGGTTAAAATGAAGGGGAAATATATCTTAAGACCCTGTAGTACATTATTCCAACAAATTCTCAGACTCAACTGAGAATTCATCATTTTCTCACAGACAAACATTCATATCATATCAGGAATGGATAGATAGATCAATGCAAGAAAAAAAAACAATTTTGCAAATGGGAGGAATAGTGTAGTAGTGTATTTTCCATAAGAAAAGCAAATTCTATTGAGAGAAAATTTTATATTTACTAATCCCTGTATTTCTGATAAAGCATATGTAACCCTTTTAACCCAGGCTTGGGAATAATACAAATATCTTTTGATGCAGTCTGTTAAAACAATTCAGCAAAAAGTATCTTAGCTTAGTTTAAATGCCATAAATTGACAAAAATAAAGGACAATTGTGATTATGAAGCGAAAAAATATCATCTCATATACCTGTTAATGAACCACCGAAACCTTTCTTTACAAAAAAAAAGTTTAACAATATTTTCCTTTTATTTTTCAGCGGATTTGAATCCCAACCTTTTACATAAGATCTAAACTGTTTGAAGCAAAATGTGATGAGAAAAAAATAATCTTTTCTGAGAAATTGTCCAGTTAGCTTTAAAAATTGAGTTATTATCATTTTTACCAGCAATTTGCAATTTTTTTAATCATTAATGATAAATCATCATTACATAACAGAGTAAGGCTTTATGTGTGTTTCTGTCTATTAAAAAAGATATCTTTTACCCAAGATTCGCCCTTTATGTCAAGACACTAATAGCACTTGTACAGCAAATGTAATTTTGACAAAATGTTTAGTTCGTTGTTCCTAAGTCATCAATACGCCCAACACTGCCAAAAATACATCCAATAATCTTTAAAATATATTAAAAAATACAACACTGGGAAATATACAATTACTATTCTTTTGCCGGATGTAACTCAACAAAAAAGCAACAAAAATAATGCCCTACCTGCTTTGAAGCACTTTTGGTCCTCAACCTCTTGTTTGCGCTCATCAATGTTACACTCGTCCTTGGTCTCTCCTTCCTCCTGGGGCAACAACTGTCTGCTCTCTCCGCGGGGAGAATAGGTCTCCAACAGACCGTTAGAACCAGATCTAAAAATTAACATGATAGTTTTTAACAATATTTAAGGATAAAAGCTTAATTTATTTCTGTTAGACGAATAAACAAAAATAATTTTCAAATCAGAGAAAAAAATATAGAAAGATTTGATAATAAAATTCTAGATGTTTTCTTAAATTCGTGAATCTAAAAAATCCGCGAAAATATAGATTGATATATCCTAATCAACTATTAATAAAATTAATGAGCATTTAACAAACACGGAAGTATAAAAATAAATTGGCATAAAACCTACAAATCCCCCCCATCCCCCAGGATCAGTAAAGAAAAATAATTGAAAGTTGCAGGGATCGTTTAATACAACAAATAAAACTAACATTAAGGGTGAGCCCCCTATGGATTTGGTGTTCCTTCAAACAAACAACAAAGAAAAAAAGACAGGGCATAAAATTCTTGATTAACTACTGTTTGAATAATTAAAATATATCGCTAATAGATAGTTGTCTGTGGATACACAAACATAAAATTAAAAGGGCTAATAAAAAGGTATCACTACTAGGTATTTTGTTTAATTTTTGACTAAAATTTTAAGCTGTGCCTTTGTGATCAAATTATGGATCTATGGTTTTTTTTACTGACAATACAGATTAAAATTGTTGTATTACAAAGTTTTAAAGTGACAGAACGATTTCATCATTGTAATTTTTCAGTATTGTTGTAACATCTTGGCTAGCTACTTTACTGATTGTCTGATTGACTTGTAGCATGTATTATAGATAATCATTTAATCAGCATGACCTCCAACTTTGGAGTATCATTTCATAGCCAAACCATTCACTAATTTTAAATAGAAATACAAAAATTAAAATAAACTTTGGGTCAGGATGTTTGAAAAATTTTGACTTCTTAAATTAAAAGTTCTTTTTATGGGAAGGTAAAAAAGAAAAGAAAATCATCTTCTTTACAACAAATAAGAAAAAGTTTTTTTCAAGAAACGGCTGGACGCACAACCATTAAAATTTTAAATGAATTGATGCATATATTGACTTTTCTTTGACCGTGCCCTTTCTATGCATTATTAGACCTAAGCATTTTTTTTATTATTTATAGGCTAGGTTGTACCCAGGAAGGAAGAGGACATTTTTACAAACACATTATCTCATTCATTGGCTAAAAAAACTTTAAGGATATATATTGGATTATTAAGACTTTAAATCCCCAAACTTTTCTACAAATAATTTGAATCAGCATTTTTTATTACAAATGGTGGTTTACATTAATTTATAACCTATTGTCTTATCCCTTAAAATTCCTGTATTTAGCCTATCATATTGGTGTTTAAATATTATTCCACAACTGTTTGCTTTATTTATAATTTGAAGTACAGACTTTGTTTTCCCTAAATTTGATTCATTTTTGCGGAAACATTTATTTGCTTAGCCGTATGTTAATTATTATTATCATTAGTGTTAGTAGACCAGTTCAAAATTTACATTATCAGGATATTACAAATACCAGCTGTTACGACTTTAAATGCCTCTAGGAAAGTTGGGGTAGATGTAGACCCTGGACTTTAAATTTCAGTTTTTAATAAAAGTTTTGAAAATCTTGGGTAAGATGTATTTTTTAGAGAAAATTTATCTTGAGAGGATGGAGTTACCCTTTCATCAAATAACAATAAACTTCCCTTGGACCAATAATTAGCTTCACTGTAAAGCTTTATCATATACAAGTCTTTTACCGTTGTAAAACAAATGTTAATATTGAATTGAGCAATTTTCGATACTTAATTTACCTTATTTTTAATAATTTTCAAAAATGAACAGAAACTTAACATTTACTTTTTTACTTACAATTAAAGATATTTTTTAATATAGACTACGCACAATGCAATGTCAGGGATCTAAAGGGATAATACAAAGGACGATAAATTGATGTGTATTCCCAATGATGATGCACATTCGGTAGATTACAATTAGTGGTTGAAACGCTTGGACACTCAGCTTAATGAACCATCCAATCAAAATTCAAGAGAAGTCGCCAAAGTTGTATAGCCAACGAATAAGAAAACATAATTATGAAATTTTGGGGACTAGTGTAATAAACAGCCCTCTCTCCCTGGCACAATGTACATAAATTCAATTAACACATATGTACAATATGATTTGCAGGAAAAAAAATTATCTTAAAACCACAAAGTATTTTTTACGAGATGGAAATATCATTTTCAAAGATTAAATAACAATTTGCATTTGATGATAATTTTTTTGTATCAAATAGTAGTCTTTTTCATAATAACCTTAATATTAAACAAGATCGAAGACTGTCGGTAGCGAAGTATCTTGCTAACCGCTCAAAAAATAGTAATATCTTTTATATTAAAACATATAGGTCCAGGAAAGGTTCACAACTATTTAGGGGGAGGTTACCACCACCCTTCCCAAAACAAATCACCCAAACAAAATTTTTGTAAACTTTTCTTTTAACATAATGACGATAAAAAGATCAAAAGCTTTAAATTTTAATTAGCAATTTTATTTTGTATAAAGAGTTAGAACGCCTAGTCAAAAGTTGAGCAATTAATGAGTTGGTTGTCTGTAATGCTGTAGATAATTATACCTGAGCTTGATAGCATCCTCATCATCGGAACCATACACGTTGCTACCATCAAGAATGTGGGTAATCTAAATAAAATAAAATCGTAAAATGACATAAAAATGTGCAAAAATAACCCACCTTTAATTTTAATTTAATACAAAAATAAGGAGTGTAGTTACGGTGCTCTATATATACTTTAAGGAAAAGCAGTTCTTGTGACGGGCAAACGTACTGACAAGCCCCAATTAGATAACAATAAACAACTCACAACAACCGCCCAAATTTGTATATTTATATTTTAAACAGAATGTTTACGTTAATGAAAAATATATCAACATTAAAAAGTTGCTATGCCTATAATACGAAAAGAAATATTACAATCTTAATACCTGATTCATCTGTTCACCATAACCAAATGAGCAAGAGAACTGAGGGGCAGGGAGGGACCTCACAAAAGCCATGCATCTCTGCCCGTGCTTACTGAAGAAGGGGTCGTTCTCAGGAATCTCAATGGGGAAGCATTCGGGGTGGAGGACAAGCTGGCTGATAGGGGCGGAGCCATCGTCTTCACAACATTTTACTCCGTCGCTAGCATTGCTGGACAGTCTACAAATAATAAAAACATAAATGAAATGGGCACATTGAGTTACAGAGGAGCTACTTATTAGTCGGTCATATAATAAATAGATACTCATTAAAATTTTGAAAAAATCAGTTGTTTATCTTTAATAGCTGCAGAGAAAATCATATTTTCTCACGCCGTTTTGACAGACAGACTGAAGTATTAATTTATTGAATAGTAATGCTTATAGAAATATACTGTGTGGTTACTGATTAGGAAAACCATAAAAATTGGTTTCAAAAAAAAGTATAACATAATGAAAATGATAGTTTGATGATAATTTGTAAAAATGACAGCTTTGACAAGCTTATAAAAAGCATATACAGTTTTTTGTTTTCTGTTTTTTACAAATAATAACTGTCCATTCCAAAAGTGTATAATTGTGCAGAACATTCAGAAGTAAAGTGAAATATGGGGAAAACTCAAGGATCTAAAGAAATAAGATAATGGCCAATATTTTTATGTACATCCCCAATAATGATGCACAAAATTACACTTTCTGTAGATTATAATTAATGGCTAAAACGTTTGAACAATCATCTTAGTGAAACAACAAATAAAAATTTTAAAAATTCCCTGCGGTTGTTAAGCCAACGAATAAGAAAACATTATTATAAGACTTTGGGGAGTATTGTAATCAACAGCCCATTTTCCCCTCCCTCCCTTGGTAAACCTTTGAGTATACACTCTCTCACCCCACAAAAAGAATATATTGTTAGTTAAAACAATAAAGGAGCTGGGAGTGTGGAGGAGGATGAAGAAACAACAACTTGGATGATTACAACAGATTAAATTCGCTGTATAACAGTCACCGTCACCCGTTTGCATAGGAAACTAAAATAGTTATTAATCTTTTGGTTTTCAGGACATGCTTTACAATATGCAAAGCAAGGAATTAAAGGTATTGTTTATTTAATTTTAAAACTAGGTAAGGAAATGCAAAACCTAAGGCTTTAAATTAGGGAGAGAGGGGACATTGAACTTTAAATTATACAAATATCCAAAGTTTACAAACATAAATATTGCTTATTATTTCATTTTTTGGTTTCAAAACTTTTTCATTTTGTTAAATCTTGATTGTTAGGTTCAAAACTATCATTGTTCACATTTTCCACCAACAATTTTAATTGATCTAAAGAACAGCCTAGTGTGTTTATTTTTTTTATTTTTAGGATAGGGTTGGTTAGGTTACATTGAGTATGGGTCGTTCTTGTTAGGCATATGAAGAAGAAAAAACTAACCCCCCTGCCCCCATATTTGGAGGGAGTTCTATGCTCTCGAAGGAAATTTAGGGAAAGCCCCATAATTATTTTAAACATCCATGATCTTTTCAATTTCTGATACAAATTTGGCAAAAATAATATTTCACTTTCATCCTAGATTCAATATTTTTGACTAGGGTAATAAATTCTTTAATCCTATGTTGTGGTTGTGGCTTTTTAACAAGGATCATTACGTTGCAAAATAGCGCAGCCAAAAAAAATCATGTAGATATCTATAGTACCCTAGCAAAATTGGGATAGATGTCACAACTTTTGGCCTACCTATTCTATGGATGTCAGGAAAAACCCTTTACCCCATATCTTTTCTATGGGGTTTCTTTTCCCCTTCCCTCGACTATGACGTCAATAGAATAGGTTGACTAAAAGAAGTGACATCTATCCCCATTTTCCTAGGGTTCTAAACACAGCTAAAAAAATCATTTTTTTCATATTCAATTTCAATTTTCTCTCAAGTCTGGATTCAAATCCATGTCAAATTTTTGTTTTGTTATCAAATTATCATTTTATTAAAGTAGTATTACAATTAGAATAAGATCATGTAGACAATGTGTGAGACTCAGTAATGATTATTTTTTATTTTGTCATACAGTCTACATTAAAACATTAAGATTATATTTTATTAAGCTTTAGTTCTTACAAATACAAATACAAAAATAGTTTCCAATCAATATAGTAGCCACGCCGTAAAAAAAGATCTTGAAAAAAAACAATTAAAAATAAAGATCCGGATTTCCATAAAAAGAATTTATGTTAAAACATGAATAAAGGGAAGGCTTTTCTTATCTTAAATTGTATAAATATTGTCGACGTAATTAACAAGTTTAATATCTATTTAAAAAGATAGTGTTGATCTATTTCACTTAGAGGTTATGATAAAAAATAAAAAAAATAAAATTATGATGTTCTTAGGTTCGACATGAAATATATTTTTTTAATTCTAAAAGAAGAAAATCCTATCTCTGTATTTAACGACAAAGATAAATCAGTTGTCAAGGAGCTGAAAACTGGTGAAAAATGCCTTTTTTTTCGCACATAAAAATAGTTTTAAACGTGCACTTTGTGGTTAGTCGGGGATAAGGTGTGTTTAATTTGGCCAGGGAAAAAATGATCCGTATGATCTAGCAAAAAAAGCTATATAAAAGCAAAAGGATCTGTGTATTTTTGTATGTACCGAATGATATCGCTAAACCGGTATACTTCTCCATTACAATGTAGCTTCTTATATGCCCTGTGAAGTTTAAGAACTATTTTAAGGGAGGGCACCCTCCCTTAAGGAATCGCCCATAGAAAAAATTACCCCCCCCCTTAAGAAAAATCAACCTCAAGTGGCCCACAGAGGCCCTAGATTTAGATGCTTTTGCTGTAATACATTTCAATGGAGAATTTGACAATTTATATAAGTAGCTTCTTAAGATTGCACAAGTATTATGAGCTATCATTTTAAGATGATTATGTGAAACAAAAAATACTATTAAATAAATTAAACTTATATGCTATTAATATGCTGTTTGACTGATATTCTCCGTCGACAAACATAATATTTTCAAGTAAATGATAAAACAACAAATTTTTGCACAATTTAGATATGCCTTCATTTCTGTATTTATTGCACATAAAAAAATTATCTTTTAAAAATTTTGCATCATATTTCCCCCAACATTTGAGATTTATTTTGTCCTAAACAAGGATGACATCATCCATGCAGTGGTAGGACAATCTTCACATCCATTTAGAATGTACAAATTGGATTAAAGACGTTATAGGGGCATTTCAATGGAAGAAAAACTGAAGCTCATAAATCGTAAAGATTTAATTTACTCTGAGCTTTAATCTAAACTATCCAAGAAAGAAAAGTTTTAACTTTATGTTAACATTTAAATTATAATTATTAAGTAATAATCATTTCTTGTTTTTATCTATCTAATAAAAATGTAAGATTATATATAATTTAAATGCACTGACATTTATCATATTTAGAAATAATTATGTGTTATTATGAAATGAAGAAAAATATACTTTTTGTACACATCAAGGACTTTTTTTACGGTTGAAAAATATACACATTTAAGAAAATAGGACTTTCAAATTTAGGATATCTCCCACTGTCTGTCTCAAAATTTTTACCTTAAATCTTTGAATTCATATATAATATAAAGAATTTAGAAGTAAAATTTATTTTTATGTGTGTGATGAATTTGTTTGAAATAAAAAGTATATGTATGATTCTAAATTTCATCATATCTGTATTTTGATGTCTTTATTTACATTTTATTGCAACTTTGCGTGTTATGACCGTTTATGGTCTTAATTTAAAAGCACTTTCTCTACTTTCCGAATTAAGAAAAGTCTTTTGAATCTGAATTCAAACCCCATTATAGAATACTGAAAATAAAATAACCTAAAATCACCACAGGACCTATATGAAGCTTACCTTCAATTTAGAACCCAACCGGTTCAGTAGTTAATGAGATCTTAAACTTTCGACAAAAAAATCTACTACTAGCATCTACTAGCTCTATATTTGAAGTAAAATGGAAGGGTACAAAAATTGCCTAAAAAATACCCCGACTTTTTATAAAAATGTAATAGCCTAAAACCATCCCGGGACCTATAAGAAGCTTCCATATAAAGGAGGACCATATCAGTTCAGCGATTAGCGATATCCTTCACTACAGACAAAAAAGCTTAATACTTTTTATAATAGGATGATACACAATAACAAGCAGAACCATCACATTTACTCTACATCAATAAGAAGATATTTATACCTGAAAAGGGGGGTATGGGCCAAGTCGTGATCAACATACTGTCCCCACTGCATCACATTGTGGGTCTCCAACTCGCTGGGAGCGTCCACGTCAGGTACAATGTTGATAGAGACGAGCCTGGCGGAGGGCAGAGGCTTTCCGGACTTGGCAACACGGGGACGGAAGATACCGTCGCTGTAGGCGGGCAGCAAAACTCTCTAAAATTTTAATTCTATTAAGAGTAGGTATTTTACCATAGATTAAATTATTTAACATCCTGTTCTCTGTTCTCGTTGTCAGGGAGGTGATGGGATCGAATCTCGGTCAAGATTAGGATTTGGCCTTTCGCAGCAATGTTATTTATAGCAAAATAGGGGAGAATGCTCTAGCCAAAAAATGCCATCTGTTAATTAATGGCTATATGTTGTTATAAACCAAACCAAGATGTTTAAATGTTACAAGAAATAACTAAATTTTTTTCACGCAGATTTGATCTACTAAGATTTAGGTTTCCTTGCACTTTTTTATTCTGTATTCTGAAGTTTTTACTACCTGGAATGGAGAGTTAGAGGTACCCCAAAGTGGATTCTCAATATTGTTGCAGCTAGCGTCATAACTTCTGTAGGGATAGTAAGCGTTACATTCCTTGGCCTGAAAAGAATATCAAGTTAAGTTATTCACAAATAGTATTACATTCTTTAGCATAAAAACTCATTTTATGCGTCTTTTTTTATAACAGATTTTATTCAAGTATTCGTTTACTATAAGTATTGCTTCATTTAAACTAATTATTCCTGATAAACTTTATCATTAATATTTTCTTTTCTTCAGTGTCTGGGTGAGTTATACATATATTTTCAATATTAATCTTTTTAAAGCCATACGGACGCACTGACAAGCCCTGATTAAATAGTAGCTGCGCTACCAAAAGTTGTATTACCTTGGGACAAGCGTCATTGAGAACAGTTCCTTCAATAGAGAAATCTCCGAGACCGAAGCCGGCCTGGTTAGCGGTCAAACCAAACCTCTCGCCCAGGTACTGAGACCCGTCGATGGAGCCCATGGCCATGTTGGCCATCTGGCGCGCTTTAGGCTTGGACTCGAAGAGAGCAAAGTGGTTGAAGGCGGCGGATCCCTTGTTGACAAAGACGCCGCGACGGTTCAGTTCAGATTCAAAGTCTGCCAGCCAAAGTGTTTCCTAAATAATATTTGATTAATATAAAAACATATATAAATTAATGGATTAAATAACTAAATAAAATAGGAATATCATTAACAACATCCCTATGTAAAAAAAAACACTTACAAAACTCGTTTAATTAGATCATCAAAATGCTGAAAAGGCATTTGACATTCCATATGTTTTTTATCTATATTTAAAGAACAGCAGAGTAAATTTGATTTTCAATAAAGAATTAAGATATATTTTGTAGCGTTGTGGACGGGCGAAAATCTTTGAAAAAAATATTCACACTAATATCTTTACTAACAACCAAGAAACTACCTGTTGACCAACAAAAGCGGCATGGTTAAGTGTATAAGCATCAAATTCTAATGGGGACTTGGAGTTAGCTGGCCTCTCTGGGGCAGGCAGCAAGCCACGCTTTCCATCTGAAATAAAAACAAGAGAGTTAGGGAGGTGCATACTTATTGAACTGGATTGAATTTAATGTATTTTTATCACTTTTATCTCTAAAATAAGGGGATTATCAGTGCTCTTAAATCGAAGATACAATTTGAGGTAGTGATAATTAACATATAATATTTAAACTTGACATTTCTGGATGTATCACAAGATATTTTTGTTACAAACCAAAAAGCTCACTACGTCTAGATAATGCTTTGTGTTATAGATTGTATCAAAGATAATCTTTAAGACATGATTTATTAATTTATTTATGAAATTTTAAATCATTAGCTTAATGGCTTATTTTAAAGACATAATTACAGATTATGTTAAAAAATGTTAATTTATGTTATCAAAAAAATCCATCTTTGTATGCAAGGGTATTCATAATTTATTCAGAACCAAACCCTTAATCTTAATTTTTACCATCAATCTTTGTCTTTACAGCTTTCATAATAATTTCATAAATATGACATCATGTAAATTAACCTGAGTTAACTGCTGCTATGTCCTAATCATGACATTATTAGTTAAGGAAAGAGAATGCCAATGTCAAATTAAAATCACAACTTTGGGACTTTAGAACAAAGGTTATGCAGTTTAAAGTCACTTTTTTATTCAAGTTTTTTTTAATGAAAAACACACCAAATGTATGTTATAGAAAATACTTAAAACTGTCGTATGTATATTCTATAAAACAGTTTTTCAAACAATTAATTGCACATTATAAAAATTCAACATAACTATATGTAAATCGAATTGGAGCAATTTTTAATTGTTACTTGATATTAAAATAAATAAAATTTAAACACTGTTGTTATTAATTCTTTCTATCTAAGCTATCAAAGAATCATTAAAGGCAATGAAGAATGATTTTAATGGAAATTTTGTCAATTTTGGTGCTAACTATAGTTATAACGGTGTTTTCTGTCTTGGTAACATTTAACATAATCGATTTTTTATGCACATTTTCTTTCTCACAGTAAAAATTATGCAAATCAAAATATAGTTAAAAGTTCAGTGTTTTTTAAAAGTTTTAACATGTTCATTTTTTTGTTGATTTTGCATATTTGTATTGTAGCAACAAACTCAACAAAAGTAAAAAAAATAAGGGTTGGGTACTGGCATATGTTTTTCATAATCCAATTAAAGGGATTACAGCCGGATCAATGACTTAATTTTCATATACCTATCCAAATCTATGTATCCCTGAGTTCATTATTGTTGTCCAAACTTGGCAAAGACAACTGAGTTGTCAGACAGACGAAGTACACTAGGATATTTATACAATACAATGTATGTAAACAGACATTTATAATTTTAGGAGTTGAATTTGCTTACATATTATAAAACAGGCTAATATAAAAGAAATACTAATATGAATACATATTAAAACCTTTTTTCCCTACCAAGGTACTTCATTTATTTACAATAATTTAAACCAAATTATTTTTTTACTCTAATAATATGTGTGTCTGTCTGAATACATGTCTGTGTCCCTGTTCCCTGCTTTGTTATGGTTCAAATAACAATTTAATTTTATCTTAATAATAATCATAATATATGCAACTGATTTTTACACTTTATCCTGTTTTTAGTAGCGAACCTACTTTATAATTAATTTTGTCTTTCCGCCAGTATATCCTTAACGCTTTTTGATTTAAAACATGTAGGATATAGTTGACTTAGTCCGTCGGCCTGACAGTTATGCTTTGAAATAATTATTACTATGCTCCGCTATTTACGGATTGTGTTCTCCTTGTCATTTTCAGAGAAGGGTGCTTATGTACTGTTAGTGAACCAAAAATTAAACTTTTTTTAAAAACGTAATTTTATTGCTCGTTTTAGGTTAGGTTAGGTGCACAATTAAGATTAACCTCCCTCCAGTGATACGTAAAGGGACGATAAATTGATGTACAGCCCCAATTACGCTAAAAAAAATTGTTCCTTTCGTAAATTTTTGGTTAAAAAGTTTTGTACACTGCTAGTTTGGGGCACAAGTGGAATATGTAGTCCAATGTCCCAACCCTCCCTGGATATATTTTTAAAAAAAATTTTTTTTTGTAATCAAATATTCAAATGTTTGATAAATACATTTAAAATGCGCATACGCATTTGGAGTTTATAGGTTTCTGATTAGATTAAAAATATAGCTTTACACTTCCTTATGTTTTTTTTATAGATTTTTTATTTCATCTTGACCATATTAAAATTCTCTCATTCCTTTTAGTAGCAAACTACTCTATAAATAACTTTGTCTGTCCTCTGTCCGTCCATCAGTAATACTCTAAGAATAATGTGATTTACTTGGCTGCTAATTAAATATTTTGTTAAAATCCAATTTTTAAAGACCATACATACAGCTTACTTTGTTTATAGGTCTGTCGATCATGCAACAAAAGATTAATCAAATTATTATGAAGATTTAATTATTTTCTATCATTTTTCTCTCTTCTATTAGTATGTTCTTATTTCTCTTATTTTTATGACCACTGAACATTTTCTCTATGATTTCATGATTTTTATTGATTCGAAAATTGAGGCTGTTGTCATCCTTGTTTTTTTATTGATTACTAGCGACTGTGCCCTTAGCATCTAGGGGAAAAATAGCCTGAGCCCCTCTCAAGACCTATCTAAAATTAAATTTGCCTAAAACATTCCCTGAACCTATGTGAAGCTCTACTACTCTATAAAACAGGATTTATCAATGTTTCCTAATGTACGTCGATTTGAATTCATTTTGGCGATAAAAAGTCCAAAACAAATCCTTAGCCATTCAATGAATCTTAATTAGCACGAAACCAGTGCAAATTTTTCTCTTATTAAAAAAATCGTGCTTGACTAATATATTGTAAATATCTAATCAATTTTATGTCCAATTCAATTATGGATAATTGCACCTCTATGCAAATATGAAGGGTGTCTTATCACTTCCAGTTTTAGGTATTTCATAATTAGTCAAAAGACTCAAAATAGCAAAAAAAAAGATTAGAATGAATGCTTTATGATGTAGATAAGATTAATAAAATAACTTTGTGCTGTAGTAATAATTACGGAAGTCATGGTTTTCGACAATATGAAGCAAAACCAGACTTAATGTGACAGTGATGTTTCACTAATATAAATATTACAAGGATAGTCTAATAGTTGAAAAAAATTTCTTCTCCTTAAATGAACATCTTAGCATTGTAACACAATTAGGTAAAATGTTTTTATAAAACTCAACGATTTATTAATTAATTTGAATATCACTAAAACCCTGCAAAAAAAGCAATACACGTATTAAAGATTGACTATTTAATTTAATTGCAGGACTATAATATCTTTGCGTAAGATTAGTTTCCTATAACAAAAGGACAATCTGTTAGTTTTTTTTCATTCAAATATTTCAAGATCACATGATTTTTTATAAACATTTACTAAAAGTTATAGAAATTCAATTTAAATTATTTACTGCATATATAAAAAGCATAGAATGTGTGAATGTATAATTATTATGTTTTGTCAGGCATATACAAACAGTGATCATAAAATCCATAATTGGCGAGCATAAAATACAGAGATGGAAAAAGATAATAATACGGCAGATCATACAAGATAGAGAGATAGATAGATAGAGAGATAAAAAGAAATGTAGAGAGGTAGGTAGAGAGAGAGAGACTGACATGATACAAAGTAGAAAACGAAAACTTTAATACAACCGAGAACTTTTTCAATTAGCATTACGGACTGACAGACAAAAAGAATTACAGAGAAAGAACGTTAGCCGTAAAATTATATTCAACGTTGTTAATGAATTTGCTTATTGATTTTTAATTGAAAAAATATATGTACAAAAGTTGCTGTTTCTTTAAGTGTTACTTAATACCTCCAAAACAGAATGTTCTACAGGTTTACGTTCTGGAAGGCAAATGGGTCGGGTAGATTTTTTTCCCTTTTCTACCAAAAAAATGATTTGTAAAACATGCTTAAACTTATGATAGTTTTTTTCCCAATGTAAAAAAGAGAGGATAAATTAATTCAGAACCGTTTTGTGTTAAAAACAGGATAATAATTTCCATCAGCAGTGAATAACAAAATTTATAGTAAAGTAAAGCAAAGTTTTAGTATTATTTTCATTAATAATAATTTCAATTAACAATTAATAAAACATATCAAGATATTTTATTTAATTCTTCTATGTAATATACATCTAAAGTTTAAAAACAGCCAATGCAATGTAGAAAAATGAACAGACATCCAGATATACGCTATCAATAGAGCAGCTACGATACTAAAATGTATTTTTCATGTCAATTTTGACAAGCATTGATAATCTTAATTTACACAACTCTATTTGTTGGCTTACTGTACAGGTTTTTGTTTTAGATTTAAAGCGCACGTTAAAATAGACATTATTGATATCTTAAGTTACATAATCTTGAAAAGTAACCCATTAGCCACTTACTGCCAAATTATTATTTTAAACCTTTATGTCATACTAGCAGCTGCGCCCCTAGCATCATTTAGCTTTGTATTCGTAGATTTGAGAAAAATAGCCAAGAACCATCCCAAGACTTGAAGCTAAACTATAAACGCAAAAACCTTTCCAGGACATATGTGTATTGTGTAGCTTCCCTATTATGGAGAACTCAACAGGTACAGTACTTCTTATATAGGATAACTATCCAATCGGCAACCTTTGTGTGCTGTCATTTTTAATTATGGTTAATTTAGTGCATGATTGGGCTTTACAGATAACAAGGATGTCAACTTTCAAAAAGGCAAATCTCATAAATCAACAAATGTATGTTAAATGTTTTCATTTTAGTCTTTAAATAATACGGCATCTTTTCTTGGATCGTTGTATGGAAGCTTCATAACCATAAGTCAGTTCTTTAAATTTTTATCCTTTATAGACCTGAATATCACAAATTCATTGACCTACTGAAGTACAGACTTTAATTCTAAAAAAGTTTTCTTTTAAAGATATATATGCAATATGGTATATGCCCAAAATATGATACAGCTAGTAAAGTCTAGTTTTGTTACAAATACACTAAAATTATTCTAAAGACATACAAAAAAGGAATTTATTTTAATGTCCTTCATTCTTTTTTTTAGATTAGATTATGTTTATAAAGAGCTAGTACTTTTTATTATGATATGTGTTGTGTACATTATTTCTATATCACGCGACAAATGAAGAGTGAAAAAGGTTTAGAATTTATATTTTTAATTGCCATAGTGAATGGAGTCATCCTTGATAAACTAAAACAATGGAAATAATTTAACCTATCCAATAGTATCAAATACATAAAAAGATCAGACGTCATTAAACAGTTAAAATCTCGGAAACGTCCCACCACATAATTTATAAGTCGTGAAAAGATTGACACCAACAATAAAAACATTTTATAAGAACAATAGGCAATTAGTTTCAGATCTATTGAGTTCACATTTTGGGAGATTTTTGTACCAAAGCTTTTCTTCAAGTCGTTCATGTTGGTATGTAGGTAATTTACTAATAATCATCGAAATAAGAACTTAATTATGTGTAGCATAAGGGGAGGTAATAACTTAAATTATTTATTATTACTTTGTCAAATGTTGTTAACAAACAAAAAAACTTTCAATTTACATCTATAGTAATATTAGAAATTTAAATAAACCTAATAAAAGTTGATTATAAATTTATAGACAGTGGAATGTATTCGTTTTTGTTTATTGTTCTAGGTTCAAACATTTTTTGTTGGTTCAAATTTTTGTGGTTTTTTTCTAAATATGAAAATTATACACCTTTTATCTTAAATGCCTTATATGTGATATCAAGAAAAGGAGAAACATTTATTTTGTCTGAAGCTTAAGATCTGTCTGACATTACAAGATCTCAAAAACTACTTAACCGATTTTAGCTAAGGTTTCCATAGGTGTGTGATAATTCAATTTTTTTTTAGATTTAAGCTATTTTTTTAGCCCCTCTCTGCCCCTTCGATTACAGAGCTTGCAGATACTAGGGGCGTAACCGCTAGTTTTTTTTATATAAAGTAGCATGCATTCGTTCTGTCTATCAAAATATCCAGTAAGATCTCGTAAACGTCTTGATCCTTTTTCCATGATTTTAAAAGATGTAAGTTCACAAACCAAGTAAAAAAAATCTTTAATCTATCATTTAAATTCAAGCAGGTTATATTTGAATTGCAGAGTAGCTTTGATATCCAAAATAAATAAAAATGTGATGCTTATTCAAGGAGAAAAATTGTTAACATTTTAAAATTGAATTTTTAGAATAACATAAAAAAAAGAATAGGTGTATTCGTATGTGTAGCCTAGCTGTGTCTACGAAAATCAACAAAAAATATTTTAATTCAAAAAAAACATAAAGGATTTGCATTAAGCTTTAATACTTAAAATCATTACTTCATAAGTTTAACGTAGCTGTGTAGATGTCGCCGCTTTTGGACTACCTAGTTAGAGGTAATGTTTTACAACCTAGTAAACACGCGCCATTTCATGTCAGGTAAAGGGTACAAAAATCAGATAAATCAATTAGAGAACACAATTCAATAAAAAATTAAACTTTATATTATGTGCCTATACTTAATTTTATAAAGTTCAATTTTGGTGCGACTGCTACTCTATAATAAAGTTATCTTTCTACGTACTTATTTTTATTTCTCCTTTTAATCAATTTCCCATTACTTGGTAGGTTTCTTCTAAACACTTTGATACTTTTGGACGTTATCGTCCTTGTTAAATTATTTTCAAGAATAAATATCCATGCAAATGAGTAAGGATATATGTATGCAAAATATTATTTATGGTTCTAAAATGCAATCCAGACCCCAAAATTTCCTCTATGTAAAATGCATGAAAAGGTAACGCACTTCTTCTATATATTTTTTTTAAAAAAGGTCTATCTGTTTGTGAAGGAGGTTAAATAAGATAATCATAAAATAATTTTTTATGGTGGAAAGGTCAAAGGTTGACTTACCCTCCTTCAAAAAAAAATCACAGATACGACCATCCCCCACCGACCGAAAAAAAAAGAATATATTATTTGGTTAGCAGTTTGTGAGCTTTTAAGGGATAAAAATACAATTTAAAACCTTGGAGATTCCTTTAACGATTCCAAAATATTATGCAAATAATGTAACTGTGCCGAATCAGGAATGTGCAACAAAATTGTTTTTTTTTCAAAATTTATCGTATAATCCTTTAAATAAAGTAGTAAGTTTTTTGTCAGATGCCTTAAATATGAACTGAACTACTAAATCGGTTTTATTAGGATAGTTTTGCTAATCAGCCCCCTTTCTGGATCTATGATTACAGAGCCCCTGTATGTATGCTATGGAATTCAGGTGTAATACTGTAATATAAAGTAAAAAGGTTTTTTGTCTGAATCTTAAGGTCTCGAAGAATGCTGAGTTGTATTTTTTTTAAATTTTTTATTGTATTAGAGTGGTTTTAGGCTATTTTCCTTCAATTCTAAGCCTTCCCCAAGAAGTATAATATTGTAATATTTAGTTTATTTATAATGTTAATTTTTAAAATATGTAAAATATAAATAATAATAATAATAAAATTCCAAGCAAAAGCCTTAGGGCATTAAAAGTACAAGATTTTACTGCGAAAAATGTGCAAGTTCGTTTTCGCACACCTACAAATTATGTGATAAAAATTGTTAAAAATTGGAACGACTTCATACTGTAGGGCCTTAATATAACAGCTTTAATAAAAATACAAAAAAAAACAATCTGACTCTAATTAAATACTAGAGTATATCTTTTTTCCATCCATATGTTGGGGACATTGGACTGTAAATAATCCTGGTACCCAATGTCTTATAAAAATGAACTCTTATTCGTTGCCTTGAAAACTTTAGATACTTTTATTAACTCATTAATTGTTGATACAAACCTTCGTTTATCGTTATTGAGGGTGTACATCAATTTATCCTTAAATGTCTTACCCCTTAACTTAAGATCCCTGGCTACTTATGGACATAACTGTCAATGTTAAAATTTACATTAATTAATAGGAAAGATTGACAGGGCTTTATGAGCTACTTTAATATCTTTATGCCTTGTTATAAGGCCTAAAATTGTTAGATAAAGCGGCGCGGCTAACATTATACAAAATTACATCCCAGCTTTACATAATTTAGTAGTTAAGAAACAGCTTAAATATGGAACAGTTCTAGGTTTATATTTATTATACATTTAAATTATAGGGTAAAGTTTGCCTTAAAGATTTAGAAACTAACTGTTTTTAGTAGCGTAGCTACTCTATAGTAAAAATATTTGCTATCCCGTCTGCTCACACTTCAAACTCAATGTGTTTTCTTTAATTTTTCCTATACGTAGCTATGGTAAAGAACTGTTCTGAGACATGTTACATTCATTTTTTTCAATCCCTATCTGAGATTAAAAAGGATATATGAAAGGTCAACTCTTGAATTAATCAATAAAAACACTCAAGCCCAAATTCTTTACAGAGAGGAAATAGACAAAAAGCAACAAGGAAGATAATGTGCAATAATGACCAAGAATTTTAAATAGGACAAGTATAAATACAAAGATAACCATTTATCTAAAACACAATAGAACGTAGGTCCCATGATGGTTTTAGACTAATTTATCAGTAAAAATAATCTTCTTGCGATGGTTTAGGCTCTTTTCTTGCCCCCTCTCGTCTTCTTAAAAAATACAGATGCCTCAGACGCAAGAATTTGACAATTATGCGAAACAAACAAAAAAAATTTAACAGACTGACCAATTATTGACTCATTGAGTAGCTCCGAATCCAGAATTTTCAATCTAGACTTTACCCATTCAAATTCTATTGATCTGAAAAAATCAATTTGTATTTGATAACAAATGTATAGTAATGAAAAAGCACAATGATACAGAATTGGTTAAGATTAACAAAAAAAATATAATAATTGACCATCCAGTAAGTATGTTTTTTTTCGTCTTAAACTTAAGATCTCGGAAGTTACTGGATGTACTGTACAGTAAAGGTCAGTGAATGTATTGTTTGGATTTTAAGCTATTTGCTTTCCTCTCTTCCTTTTCCACTTGATGCTAGGGGCGAGGCGTCTAGAATCGCTTGTTAATTGATGATAGACAAAAATAAGTAGAATTATCCGGAAACTATCCGGAAAAGCACATCACAACTACACTAGCCATTTAAAAGATATTTTGTTTTAAAAATGACCTAAAACCATCCCTTAAAATTTACAACCCATCCAGTCAAGCTGTTTACGAAATTTTAGTATGCACATAATTCATAAAATCCTTTGTCTATATTTTAGACATTGAGATATGTATAATGTATATTGAAAAGCCTTCTATATGCAAATAATATAAAATAGATTGCTTTATCGTGAGTATAAAATATAGGTCATTTTTTAGACGTACAGAGATCAATTTAAAAGTACAAAGAAAAATCTAAAACTTCGAACAGAATAAAATATTTTTCATTCTCAAACTGGATAGAGAGTACAGACCCTCCGCCCCCCCCGGGGGGGGGGGGGGGGGTGGGGGGGGGGGGGGGGGGGGGGGGGGGGGGGGGGGGGGGGGGGGGGGGGGG
>LS052005.1:0-22092 GCA_900241095.1 Acartia tonsa | reverse complement strand
CCCAGCCGGGCCTTCCCCCCAAAAAAAAATTATGCCTACCCCTTTTGACCCCCCAAAACACCCCCCCACCGGCCCCCCCCCCCCCCCACACACAATTGACAAAAATTAAGTATAGGCGAGTAGTTTTTATATGGCTAACCCCTGGGTGTTATATACCTGCAGTGTCCTAACCCAGTACCAAATATAACCTAGCCTAACCTGATTTAAAGTATAAATAAACAAACAAATGAAAAACTTCCTCCCCCATTAATGTCCATTTATTTTTTAAAAAATAGAGGAGTTGGGACATCAGTGCTTCAAAATGTACTTTGTGTGAAAGCACGGCCCACTTACCTGTGATTTGCTCCTGCTGTCCGGATGTAGCTGGTTGCTGGCCAAGGCTCTGGCCGCACCACGGACCCACAATGATTCTGTATAGGCCAAGGTACGGAATTGACGGCATACCTGTGGAATATAAATAGTTAAGTCCAGATTAAATCCTATTAGTTTGGAAACAACCGTTCAAAATTAAATATGAATAAAGCCCAGTTTTTGAGTCAAGAAATAAGATAACGTAGTTTTAAAACTTTGCTTCAAGCGTAACTTAAAGGCAATTATCCTTTCCCTCTCAGGTTAAATAACTCTGACAGGCGAGTAAACCAACATCCCCCTCCCCCTCATTCTCTATAATTTCAACTAGAAAATGGAATTAATTGTAGTTAAAACCTTAAACATAAATAAGTACCTACCCAATCCTAGTACTAAATAATATTAGGAATACATTTAAGTCTTTCTAAAGTATACTAGGTATTAGTGTTTTTCTGCATTAAAGCAAAATTGTCACAAACCGGCGGCATTAACGTAAATGTTTGCCCCATTATCTACAGGCAGAAGAAGATATAATAATTATGTAATACCTGAGCAACTCTTCCCAAAGATCTGATATCCAAGTATTTGAATACACACAACAGGACATCTACTGGTAGGTAGTCTAAAAACAAATAAAATATTTTCCACGTTGGCTTCGAAACCGATTATTATCCGCTGGATTAGAACTGGTTCAGAGCAATACTGGTATAAACCTTATATTTAACAATATAAATAATATAAATAAAAAGCTTTTGGGTTCTCCAATTCAGGAAAGCTTCATATTTGTTCCGGGATAGCTAAACGTTATTATAAGCCCCCTCCCTCCCACTAATATACAGAAATAATATGAAATAAGCAACAAGTTAATATACATGTAATACAAATGAGAACGATGTCTGTCCAGCCGTCCGTGTATGTCTGTCTGAAACTAAAGATCTTTGTAACCGCTTGGTCTCTACCCTCTACTCTATCGATACTGGTCCTGCAGTGGTTTTAAACTATTTCTTAACGAATGGGACAACCCTTAACTCACAAAAAAGCACAAATTACACCCCCGAATGTAAAAAAACAACTATTGGGTATAATGTGGTGCAATTTCCCTTGATTTCTCCTCTCATGGGCAAATCCAATAGTTTCATATTGGATCTACTGCAGTTCACGGTAAAATATTGCTGGTAACGAACATTGCCAAAAATCTATGAATTTTAAAGGCTACTAGCTGTCAAACGGCTGATCGTACAGATCATACCCGCACACCATTTTAAGCGGTATAAATAGGCCTACAAATAATCTGGAATATTTAAGATCCAATGATGCACAGGGAAAGCTTCACTGAAGAAAAAACGTGCAAAAATATACCTTTTTCGCGCATTTATCTGCTCTGCGAGATAATTATGCATTATTTATTTATGGCTATTCCAGATTATTTGTAGGCCTTCCTATGCCGCTTGAAACAGTGTGCGGGCATGATTTGTACGTTCATCCGTTCCTCAGATAGCAGCCTTTAAAATTCATAAATTTTCAATATTCGTTACCAGCAATATTTTACCGTGAACTGCAGTAGATCCTTCATATTTTATAAAACTATTAATTTTTGCTATAAATATTTTACCTAGTTTCAAATAGTTGTCGTTCTCGTCTTTATTCTCTGTCTCCATAACAACATTCTAAAATAATAATAGATTATTTTAATCTATAATACAAAGTAGCTTAATGTCTGTCCGTCCGGATTTAACTCTTCTGGTATATACCTATTGGTCTTGTGGTGGTTTTAAGCTATTTTCTTGGGGTGGTGGGACACACCAAACCCCCCAAACTCGTCACATAAAATTAGCAGCACCAGATTTTTTTTTTAATTACCTTTTGGGGCAAAGCCCCTAGAGGCTTGGGGCGAAGCCGCTAGTATTCATTAAAGTAAAGTTCGGATACATAAACATTAAATACCTACAGACAATTAAGGCATAACGTTAATTAAAAGAAATTAAAAAATGTGATCTCAAAAAGCAGCCAAGTAAATCATATTTACAACGTTAAATGAAATTTATTTCCTTATCTAAGGCGGACAAAGTAAGTTATAGACTGGATGCTCATGGGTTTCATTCAGTAATATCCACAATCAAATCAAACCATCTATCTTAGATAGCTGCCGAGAAAATCACATACTCAGATATTATAAAGAAGCTTCACTGATAACACAAAACACAAATATATAATTTACCAAATTCATAAATAGCTTGATTAGCCATGATGTAATTTTCAGTATATATTCTAATAACTCATAATCTATGCTTCGTGTAAGCATAGAATTTTAAAACTAAGGACAACAAAACATGTTTTTTTATCTTTCTTACGTGAATATAATATAATATGGTGCAATTTCTAAACTTACAAAAGCATGACTCATTTAAAGTTTAGATTTTCATAATGAAAAGACGACATTTAAAACACTTTTCAATTTTGTTGAATTTGAAGAAGCACATTACTAGGCAAGATTAGTTTTCAGCAATATTTATTCAAATTTAGTTCAATTGGTCCAAGGCAGGTTTCAAGCTATTTTTTAGCCCCTCTTCTAAATAATTTTTCTCTATTCTTAGGTAACCAAAATTATACCCCCAATAATAGTTTAGTGCTTTGGAAGACACTATTCTTATAAATTGTGATAAATTTAGAGAAGTGGACAGTTTCCCTCTAAGTTCCTACCGAGCACAGAAACCCCCCTGCAAAAATTGAAATAATTTGTAAATAATTTGATGGGAGGGATAATTTTTCGCGTATTAGTATTTTGCCTTAAAGTAGTTTAGGTTATAAGAGGTTCATCAAGGTAGCTCCGCAAGATTAAAGCCTCCCACAAGGGTTAAACATAATACTAACCTCTTCCCAAATGTAGTTCAATCTCTCGCTGGCGGCCAAGGCATTCTCTCTGGAGTCCGGATCCAGGAGAAACAGGATGTCCACCAGAATATGATCTGGCAGGTCCAACAATCCAACCTGAGATACAAAACCATGAATTGCGTAACAGGGATCATAAGGCATAAGACAATAGAAATCAATTAATATACACATCAATGAGGATATACAAATTCATCCCTTCTGTATTAAAATTATTGATTGAAAAGTATAGACACCACCTTTCTACTACCATCGAATCAAAGCTCAATATAAGTACCCAAAGTTTTTAAAGATACGAATAGGTTAACGTGGTTGGTTGAGTATCAGTGTAATTTACAGTTTAATGTCTCCTCCCTCCCTGGTAAAAATAAGTTGTATATAGACAAGGATGCTGACATCCATAAGTAGGAAAGAAGCGAAGCAAATAAAAATCATGCTCATTTTTCAGAATTACCTAAATAATAAATCTATTAATAATGATAAATATGCTATGCACGTACCTCCTCTCTTTCTTCCATATCTCCCCTCTCGGCCAACTCAATCCTCCTGAGCTCTGCAGAGATCAAGGCTAGATCTCTGGCAGACATTCTTAATATTACAATACAACCCTGTCTCAAAGTATAGAATAGCTGCGCTACGCAAAATTTTTTATTTATATACAATTGTATCAAAATGTCGGTGACATGAAAATGAGAAGAGTTTACTGTGACCTCACTGACCACTATAAATCAGCCCCCCTTCAGCAAGGGGGAGGAGCCCCTCAACACTCCCTGACCTCTGACCTTGGAGGCCGGTCAACTGATTTTTTCACTCAATTATCACAAAAAAGATTTGAGAGAGGGAAAATCCTCAAATTAGGATGAAATTTACTGTTGTTTTTCTTTTATTATCACAAATTCGCTACATTTTAGGTTTTTATAAAGTTTTGTTTGTCAAATTTAGTTTTTTTATTGGAAAGTTTATGGTTTGTTGTTCAAAGCTTCATCTTGGCTGTTATTGGTTGGCAGCAGCTGGTGATTATCAGCTGTTTTACTGTTGTCAGCCTGGCTGTCACTGGTAGGGTTATCACTAGTAATTATTATATTGTTATTTTCATTAGTTAGATTATCCCTATATAAAAGAAAACGATGTCTATGTATCTATGTGTCTGTCAGTCTGTACCTGAGAATCTTGCTAACCGCTGTGAACCGATAGGATTCTCCTTTACAGTGTAGCTTCTCATAGGTTTTAACTATTTCGGTGGAGGGTACCACACCCCTCACCCAAAAAAATTCTTTTTCTTTTTAAAATCAAAATAAATTGAGGGTGATGGTCTATTTCCCCCCTTTTTGGATGGGGAACAGGGGTACAATTAATTTTCAAAAAGCCGTGCAGACAGACAGACGGACGTACAAATAACAATAAATAAATTCCTGGTATTAGTGTCTGACTGTTGGTGGTGTAGTTGTTGGGTTCTGTCTGTTCTACTACCCCAAGTTGATCTAAAATAATAAGAGTTAGTTCTATTAGTTTTAAACCAGGGATCTAAAGGGATAAGACAATGGCTGATAAATTGATGTACATTGTACAACCCCAAATGATGATACACAAAAATTACCCCTTTTTAGATTACAATTAGTGGTTGAAACTTTTATTCACTCAACCTAATGAACCAATCAAAATTCAATAAATGTCTCCAAAGTTGTTAAGCCAACGAATAAGAAAATATTATTCTAAAACTTTGGAGACTGGTGAAAAAATAGCCAAATGTCCCCTCCCTTCCTGGTTTTCTCACACCTGTTAAATACCTCTGGGTAAAAGATAAAAACCAGTTAGGAAGGGACATATTGGACTATAAATTATATTCATATTGTTTAATTGGTTGAACGACGATAACCCTCCAGATTTTAGTAGTGAAGCTACTCTATAAATCACTCTGTCTGTCCGTCCGTCAGTCAGTAACGCTATGATATTTACTCAGCCGCTATCAAAGCTAGAACTCTGATTTTTATTGACAACATTCTTAGTACTATTGAGCATATTTAGGAATCATTATACCTCGCTGGCAGACTATTTTCAAACAGCTATTTAGCCGCTTTCAACTTTTTCTACAGTTGTTCTTGTATTTACTATGTGAATTTTAATAAAGTTTACCTGCGCGCAGCGCCCAGACTGGATTCTGTCAGCTCAGACTTTGAGCGTGTACACGCTACCTTGCTCTGGTTAGTTTTGTCCTTGTTTATTGCACTCTCCACGCGTTGAGCAGTTTCCCTGGAAATTATTAATATTATTTAGATTATTTGCTCAAAAATAAAGGCAAGGACAATTATATCCGTGCATAATTACGATACAAATGCTTTATCAAATCCCATTCCTATTAATCTATTTTAGCTGAATAACAAAGGTCGGGAAAAACATCCCCCCAAAAATAAAAATGCTTATTTTAATGATAATATATCAATAAAGCTATGAAATGACTTCTGATCAAACCATCTACTATCTATCTAACATGCTATCTACTGCCTATCTATCAAACTATTTATTATCTTCCTAAAGTACGTTCTTAAATTCCGGAAGCTAGATGTACTTAATATCTATCTTCTAACTGTATTTTTAGCTATCCTCTATCTATGGGTTTACCTGGCACTTTCTCTGAAGTCTGTAAGGTCTGGAATGTCTACTGAGGCCAGATGTGCAGAAAATCTCTGGTAAATTGAACCAGCTCCTCCTTTTTTCACCCTAGAATAAATAAATGTTTCCCACAAGAAATAGAAGACCCTACTCCATTTAGTTTTACTTGAATGTTGGACTTAACGTTATTGCGTCATGTAGAGGAACATTGGCGTGCACAGTAATTCACCAGGGGGGGTGTAAAACTATTACAGGGCTAAATAGAGGAAAAGCAGGCCTTCCAGATTTCAATTTTAGGGAGTTGTTGAACCCCTCTACAGTTCCCTCATAGTGGAATTATTGGTATATAATCCTGTTCTTTAAAGTAGTAAAGTTTTTTTGTCGGAAGCTAAATATCTCAGAAATGGCAGGTCAGAAGGGGTTGGCCTATTTAGGGTGGCTTTATGATTGTGTTGGGTGGTTTTGGGTTATTTCCTGACCTCTCCACCCTCCCCAAGAGGCTAGAGGATTTGGTACTTGTGTAAAATCACTACAGGTTGAAAAGTGTGAACATAACTAGTCTAAATCTAACCAATCAAAGTATCTTAAATTTTTAAGCCTCAAATAAAAACTTTTGGTACCAGTATGTTTACCTCTTTTGTGGAGCATGATTAATCTGTTGCTGCAAGGTTATTGACTTCTGCAGCAATACCTCAATGTTACCAAACATTGGCAGGCTTTCCTCCATGGCCTAAATAGATGGATGAATAGATGTATTGAAATGTGAATTGATAGATGGACAGATAGGTGCATAAATAGATTGATAAATAGATGGTTGATAGATGAATAGATAGGACTTATAGATAGTTAAATAAATAAAAACCTTCATGACCAAGAGACCTACCTACATAGATAGATACTAGATTGTTATAACAACAAATATTTCAATGTCAAATAAATAATAAGAAAACTTTTTTAAAGAGATAGATTGATAGAAATATAGTTATAGATGGTGTTGAATTGATGACTTCTGCCGAAAATGATAGATTCCTAGTAGAGAAATAAAATATCTACATAGTTGAACAATGAAAATAAAATAAGTGTATAAAACTTTCGATGTGATTAAAATAATTACAGAATAGCTATTTAACCTGATATACGCCATTTGGGTACCTAAATGATGACCTACCTTGATGTTGTCAAGTCCATATTCAGCATCTGCATGAGCTCCCTGGAGCTGAGCGTGCAGACGCGCAACTTCACACCGGGACTCGACAGTCGGGGGCAGAGCCTGATATTGAAAAGTCATTGAATAAAAATCAATGAGGTGAATCCTAGTTTTAACAAATAAGATGGACACACGAAAAATGCCAAACTTAATATGAATTGTCTTTCGGTAATGTAACTAAAATTAAAATATTACTTTAAAATATGTGTAAAAACTTGATGAGGGTACCTAAACAATAAGTATTTAATATGCTTGAAGTTTACTACAGGCTATTTGAAATCGACGTACTGACGTTATTATCAGAATTGATTATAGAGATACTTCGCTTATTACGTGTTACTAAATCATTCTCTAAATCAACAATGTAAAATGATTGCTGAAATATCTTTATTAATGTTAAAAATGGACGTACATACGAATGAATTCGTAAGGACCACAGAGGTACAAATTAGTCATTGGTGCTACTAAGTCAAAATTGTTTGAGGAAGTTTTATTTATATTCCAATTTACCTTTCTGACGTGCTCAGAGATGCGATAAAGCGCGAGACTTGGCTCGTTCGCAATAATGTGCAAATTTTCACAGATTCGTCGTGTGGCTCTTGTGACGCGGGATTCTAGTTCTGGGTCAATACGAGAAGTGCAGCTGAGAGAACTTGATTTGTTGTTGTCTTCGGTAACTGAAAAATAAAGTAATAGATATATACCGCATTTTTTATAGACAGCTTTCCGCGTATATTAGAATAGAAAAAAATAATGATTTAAAGCATTTGTTACCCAAAAGTGGCCGAAGGCCTCGTATAATAAAACTGGTTAAATTTCATTATTTTTATTTTATTATTCGTGGAAAATTGTCTGCAATACAATGCAAATTATGATTTTTAAGTTTGACACAGAACCAGTACTAATCCAATTAATAACACCTAATCGGTTTCGAAGCCATACTGGAAATCCAATTTATGGGAAAATTTCAGTAAGGGTAGGTATTGAAATAGTTTATTCCTACTTAATTAAGCTAGATGACGTTAACACTACAAGGTCTTATTTACTCATGTACCCAATACCAATTATTTGTCTGGGTGTCCTAACAGAGCGTGCATGATAATGAAATGGGCCTTTTCTTGAACCAATGCATTCCCTTGTATATTACAATTCATTAACCACGTAAATTAAGGTACATGAGACATCTAAAAACATAATAGAAAGCAAAAACCTTTATATAGCATTCTAGAAAAAGGTATAAGTTATACCTAATAAAATACCAGAATGTTTATTTTTCAATTTAAAGTTTGTTTTGAAGTTATAAATTAAATAAAAAAAATTAATTACCTTTATATGACATATCTCTTTGGCAAAGGAACTTATTTTAGTTCATTGTTTGTTACAACTATCTGTTTGAATTACAAATCTCCGTTTTATGAGATCAATATTCCACTGTATTATAGCGGACTATTGGCAGATAAGTGTAAACACCCAACATCTTTCTGATAAAAACATTTTGAACACACGGTAATATATCTGAAAAAAATGGATTGGTAATATTAGATCAAGCTTAAACCTTATGAATTGTTCTATCGATTTTAAACTTTAAATGAAGATTCCAATAACATCTTAGTGCAATCAATAATCGTTGCTAGGACGTCCGTACGTCCATTTAAACATTCAAATTTTTAATCTTTTTTTTACAACAATTTCTTTGTTAGATATGATAATCATAAATTATAGGACAACACAAAGTATATTCAATTTTCGAAGCAAAGCATCTTTATAATCAAGTCTTAAAATGCAATTGTTTCGTATCTTTATGCAATTTTTCAACAAGGCTATATACTTTTTTGTTTTAACATTTGAATTGATACTCCGCTTCTTAAGTTAAACTTCTTTAAACCGAGCAATATTCACAAAATTTTACATTTTAAAACAAAATAGCTTTGATTCTATTTATATGCATTAATGACATTCTAATTTCTAGTCAATTCTTGAGTGACAGACGAACGTAGTGACATATTTTCTAATTATAGAGTATATTTTAAGCTACAAATTCAAAATATACTTTTTAAAATATATGGGATGGAAATAATTAGATAACAACGGCATAATATTAACTTTAAATATCTTAAATTTAATAATGATATAAAAATAAATGACAGAAATGGTCTAAAAGGCCTAATTAGGCATTTTGTTCCTAAAATAGGCCTAGAAAACATTCTGAGGCCACAAAAGCGCATAAACAAATAAATGCAGCTTGCATTTTTTATTTATTAAAACGTCGTCTTTGCTTAAATGCTTGGACTAAAACTATACAACAAAACTTTCCCTTTTAAATTGTTTTGATTTTTAACTGAAATTGCTTTCTTTAGTGTAATTTACTTTTTTTATTTTTTATTTATTACAGGAATCACCAATATGATTCAAAATTTTAATAATTTTAGAGTTTTAGAGTAAACATTATTTTTAAAGGGGAAAATATATTCAGAAAATTTGTGCGAACCACCTTAAATTTTTTTAATGTTGACAGATTGACTTTTTTTTGTATAAATACATTTTTACATTTATTTTGTAAAAATAATATTTACCGTTGTTTTCAAATCAATTTTATGAATAAAACTGAGCTCTATGTTATTCAAAAACAACCTCTTAACCCCCCCCCCTAACTCTCTTTCAGATCTATCAATTTAGAACCCATTTTTTAATTTTAAGTTTTATTTACAAAAATTAGGTTAGGTAAATGTCGTGTATAATAGAGTGGCCCTGCAGGGTAAGGGTAATGCGTTTCAGGCCCACAAGGGTTAGTGCCCCCATTGGGATTAGGCGAAAAATTCAGACCTAATTTGCAATTCATCCACCCAAATCAATTTTTAACCCTCTTCTTTTTAACCTTTTTAAGTTTTATACCCCACGTTAAGTTAGATTATTTTGTGTAAAGGGTAGTAAAGCATGGTTAGGCATTAGATAAGTAAGTCTTTGATACGATGCTATACATGATTTTTCAGTATAACTGAGAGCTCGTTTCTAATTCTGCGGATATTAATCGGTTTTGAAGCCATACAGGAAATATATATCTGGCAACATTATTAACCTCGGCTCCAATGGCTTTGGAGAGAGGAGTGGGGTAAGGGAAGGGAAGGGGCAGGTGGAGAAAATCTTTTGATGCCGGCCCAAATTTTATTTTGAAGTTTACTTTTCAGTGTTTTTAATTAAAATAAACAGTGATTATTTCATTTTTTAACAAAAGATTGTTATCTGTAAGTTAAAGTATTTGCTAGATTGCAAAAATATTGATTTCTCGGCTATTATTAAAGATAGATTGCTACTATCTGGTAAAATGTTGGTGTTACTGTCAAGATTCCCCTGTGTACTTACCAATATCATCCGTCAGCATTCTGCATGTCAATCTTTCAAAAGTTTGTAAATTTCTACTTTCTTTAAACTATTTTTCAATGCATTTAATCAGTGAATATCTCCTTTTAATCATTTAATTAACTCAATTTAATTGTTCGTTTTTGTTTAAATATGTTTATTTATATGTTCAGATAATTATGAAAATATTTATTTCAGACCTTCAACCAATCAACAATAAAATGCCCCGCGTCGCCGCCAATACAACCACCCAGGTATAGTATATCTAGATATGGTCAAACAGCTAGTCATCCCCCCCCCTCTCCCAAATTAATCTTCAAAACAGACGAAACCTTTGTTGCTTTATTCATATACTAAATCTATTGTAATATTACGAGCGACGAAAATTTTCATGATAAAGTTTGCCAAAAGCTATCTTAGTCCTATAACTATTCATAACTCTCATACTAAATTATATATAACTAATCTGTGCACTTTCTAACCAATAATATGGCGGAATTGTTCCTTCACTGTTTTAATACTGGCTTGATTTAGTGAGTATGTATTTAGGTTTATTATTTCTATTATCCAGGTGAAGATGGAAACTGAGGGATCCGCAACTAATGGAGATGCTAAAAACGACTGGTTGGCCAAGGTAATGCTTCATTTGATATAGTGGCTTGTACAGGATTTTTGTAAGAGGGGTGTGCTTATCTTATTTTTATAATGAAAACTTCTTGTTTTTGGATTATTACGTAACGGGCCGCTAAGAGAGTTAATTTAGTTATGTCAAACATTTTATAATGCAAATGAAAGAATGAGGAATTCCTGAAACAATTCAGTAAGCGTAGCTTAAGTAGGTTCGTAGTTACTACTTAATATCTAACAATATCTGTAATCTTGATTTATTAATGGGTGATTCTTTGGACAATATATAATGATGTCTTGATTTCAGAAGAAAACTGGACAGATAAAGAAACTTCCCAAGGATGTTCTCAAGCGCCGAAGAAACTCCAGGAATCATTCTTAACTAATATTATTCTAGTGACTGTCAGTCAGTCGAGTATGTTGTCCGCGGAAACGTTATAATTTATAAATAATTGTTTTTTTTCGTTAGTTAGATGCTTTGTTAAAGATATTTACTGCAGTTCTATCCTTATTTAAAAGTATCAGGTTGATTGTCTTTTTGTATCAAGAGATGTGGATAACTACTGAACTCTGAAATATTTTATTTCTTTTTCCGATTAACTTTAAAATTGAAAAAGGTCGGTCTTTCTTCCCTCAAGTGCCTCTAGAAGCCTTGAGATATGAAGGTTTTTTTTGTTGTTGTATGAGTTAATTTTAAATGGAAAGTGTTAGGAATGATTGACTGTATAGGCTTGGTCGCTTGTTGAACCCCAAGCCCCCAATGATGGTCCTCATGGAGCTCACTAAACAAGGAGAAGTCACTTTCGAGAAGTATATTTCTGATCCGGTACATACATTTCTCACACACCCACCCTCCTTGAAATTCATCCCCCCAGATAAGGGCTGTTTCTATGGATTGTATCATATCAACTAGAACTAAGTTAAAGTAGTCAATTTAGCATTCTATCATAATCTGCAATAAACACATAAGGGGAAGCGGAAGTTTCCCTTTGAAATCAACAAGTTACAGTTCTGTGTATCTGCATAACAGTTGCTTTATTACAGAAATATGTGAAACTGTGAAAATACAACGGTGTATATTGGGGTTCTTTAGCCATTTCTGCACACTTTATCACATAAAAGTAACTGCCAAGCAAAATTCCATTCCTGTAATTCTCCTTTGGCTGATTTCCATTATGTTAACGTCTGTCTTCCCCTTTTAGTTTCTTTTGTTCAGTTGAAAGGTAGGTAGGTAACTATTTTTAAATATTCATAGACGATGCTTTGTTGACTAACTTTATTTGATTTGATACATTCCAAAGAAAGTTTCCTTAGAAGAATAGAAGATTTTCTTAAAGAACACATTAGTCTTTGAAGAAAATCCATTAAAACATTTATTCTCAGTTATTTGTCATTGTTCTAAAATATGAAGCTAAACTTATACTTAGCTTTGTCAGTCTGTATGTCTCTTTAATAACCTTTAGGTAACGTATATTTAAATAAATAATTGTTGATGTTTAAGAAGTAAGGTAAGTTTTCTAACGTTATAGAATCAATGACAAATAAATGTAGAAAATGTAAAAGGAATATTCTAGAAACTTGCATCCATTTTAAACTTTTAGTATATTAGAACATGTATGATCAATAAATGATTATTATTTTACATGGCTTTTACTTGAAAAATACCTTACATAAAAACGTAGGTAAGTAAAAGAACTTGTAAAATATGAATTAGTTTATGTTATAAAGGAAAGTATTTTTAATTTAAATTATTTTGGATGCAAATTTATCTCGAGTAACAGAATTTTTATGCAAATATTTAGCTTTTTTAAAATTTAGACTTGATAAAGCTAATTTTTTGACATGAAAAATTATGTTATGAACCCCGGAAAACTTTCAGAGAACCAACTATACTACAACAAGTGTGAGTGCTCGGATTTGGAATATATTTTACTCTGAAATTGTCATCCGACATTTTATTAATCGAGCTAAAGTCTAAGATTTGATAAAGATTAAATAGAATATTTATTTATTAAACATTTTTATCGTTTCTTAGGCACAAAGCAGATTATTTTTTTAGTTACTTTAATGAAAGGTTTGTGCATAATTTTTTTTGTATTAAGAACATACCTACAGTTTTTTTTTCCTATTTCGTATTTATTTAAACACAAACAGACCTTTAAAATTGATAACCGCATTTTTTCGGTTGACAGAAGTATCACAGCATTTGTTTTATTTGGCTTGTCTACAACCAAACTACTTATGGCAGGAGGAAAAGTAAACCGTTATTGATTTCTTCATTTTTGATACATACAATCTTCTAAACAGCTGGTCTGAACACTAAAGAAACTTTAACATCAATAATTAAATCAAAACTCCTGAACCTTAGGTTGCGCGCGGCTAAGGTAAACGCTTGCAATATACCTATAACGTTGTTGGATGAATCTAATTCTCAGTGCATTTTTAAGGACTTATTGTTTTGTAAAAGGGGAAAGGTTGGTATGTTGATTGCCTATAAAAGGGAAGCAACAACGTTGGTTACAAAATCTATAAAACCAACACACCTCCTTCTTTTATTAAAACTTTAAAACATTCTGATATATTTTATGTTCACAGATGAGCCGTTTGTTGAAGTGCACCGCGCAGTATGATGGTACAACTTTTGAAGGTGTCGGCCCAACTAAAAACATCGCCAAGGTATTGATTTACAGTGACATTGGGCTGTTTTTTACAATAGTCCCCAAAAGTTTTATAGCAATGTTTTCTTATTTGTGGCCTAACATCTTTGGGGACTTTACTGAATTCTGATTCAATGTTTTATTAAGGTTTATGTCGTAATATGGAAATTGTACACAAATTATCGGCCATTGGCTTATCCCTTTAGATCCCCGATTTATTTCGCACATTTGTTATGTGCACAATAGAGGAATAGGTATTGCAGTGAACCAACCCTTTGATTGTACGGTTATTTTTGTGTGGATTTTAAAATACCCATTGGCTTTTTAAATGCCTTTATTATAAAAGTTCTTTGGGTGCCCTATGACATATTGATATATATTTTGTATTGTGAATTTTGATATAGATTTTGTTGTATTTCGTTATTTTAAAGAAAATGAATAACATGGGAGTAAATTGATCTAAAACAATTTTTTTTTAAATTCAATTTTATTTAATTATTTCCTACACAATTTTTACCAAAATACATTTGTAGTTACCTACCTAGATAACAAAAACTTATTTTATTTTAGAATATTTGCTCAGAGGCAATCTTGCAGTATATTGCATTCAAAGCTTGTGAGAAGGTAAGTTTTCTTAGTTTACAAGCGGCTACGCCACTAGCGGCCTCTAGGGAAGGGGAAAGTCGATCCTGTACTTTTCATTTTAGTTTAAAGGGATTATTTTTATCCTTTCTCCAAAATAGCTACAAACCTTTTCCTGACCTAAAAAAAGATTTACTGTAATGGGAGAGCATATCTGTTCAGTGGTTGGTTAGCAAGATCCTTTGCTACACACAGATAGACATCCTGTAACTTTCATATGGAATTAAGATACTTCTATTTAATCATATTTTTAATGTTATAAATACATATGATCTTTTTCTTAAATAACAAGAACAATAATTATGCACAGGATCAAGCCGAAGCAGCTAGCGCAACCAAGGGACCCCACTCTGAGGAGGAAACACCCTGGACAGCCCTAGCCAGTGTGGCCCTCTTCAAGATGTTTAATGATTGGCAGGTAAAACTTTGGTTACTTTTGTTAAATCCTGATTGGATGGTTACCAAAACAAAGTAAAAGAAAACAGGGTGCAGGGGTTTAATAACTATGTTATAGTACCCAATATAACCTAACCGAACCTAGTAATAAACAAACAAACGAAAAACTACGAACTCCCCCCCCCTTTTTTTAATTTTTAAAAAAATTTGGAAGGGGGTTGTTTCTGTGCTTGACTAAGAACTTTAAGGGAAATCGCCCAATTATAAATTTATCTATTAAGGCTCAAGGGGCAGTGATCCCCCCCGAACTGATGAAATGTGTGCCCCGCGCTGCTAATAACTTGGGTCAAGCTGGTCTAATTGAGGACATCAAGATGGAGGACGCTACGGAAAAGGTGGGTGTCAAATATATCCCTCATTACAATTAATATTTAGTAGATCTAGATCCTAAATACCTAAATTAGAAAAATAAGATTAAAGCACATGATAACGCTAGCATTAGGGAATTACATTGAAAGTTGGCAAAATAAAATCTTTTTTAAAACATAAATTGTTTTTTTATTACCTACCTATTTTAATTTAAGACAAATATTAGGATTTTATCAGTATAGGAAAGAATTGCCTTTCCTAAATACTATGATTGATTTTGATATTCTGTGTTTGTGGTAGCTGGTTAATATGAGGACTGAATTAACTATCTATTTCAAATGTTTTATTTCAACCCGGTTTTAATGTTCGCCCTAGTATATAATCATAAAATTATTGATTGAATGTTTCAGAAGCCCGCTAAGCCTAAACCAGCTAAAACTAAGGAAGCCAAGCAGTTACCAGCTGATGCAGCTACCAGACATCCAGTAAGTATTTGTATATCCAGAAGCTATCGAGCTATCCAGAAGACATCCCCCACTTTAAAATAAAAAAGGGGATAATTTTTCAAGGGGCTAGGTATTTCTCTTAGTTTGGTGGAGTAAACGTTCCATAAAATAGTTTAAAGCCTTCCCGGGACATTTGAGAAACTCCAAATCGTAAAATTAAAGGGCCATATTTTGAGACCAATCTTTTAAAAAAAACATGAAAATTGTAACATTACAGCACTAAGAGACATGGCAATTATAATAAGCCTTGCAAAAAATAATATTAAGACACATCTCTCCACCCCTCCCCATTTTTTTTGCCTACCCTCGATTGGATATAGCTAACTCTACAATACTTTAGGTCCAAATGTTGCACGAGATGGTCGGAGCCTGTAATTACGAGACAGTGAGTGATGGTAGCCCCCCAGATGTTGTCTATCATATGTCAGGTATACATAAGAACTAGTATACATTTCCGATGACACTCTTTAAGGACGTCTAATGGGGGGGGGGTGGGGGGTAGGGTAGGGGTCAAAGAGATTTTTATTGTTTAACTTTCTCAAAAAAAAGCATGGACGTCTTTGTCTCCCTCAAACTTTTTTGTGTCATTTTAAAAAGCTTTTCTTGAAATCTCATTTTTTTTACTTTTTTAGTTATTATTAACGAGCAGAAGTTCACCGGAAGTGCGAAGAACAAGAAGGATGCTAAGAAGAGGTGTGCAATGGTAAGATTTTATTCATTTTAAAACCGAGAATGATAACATCCACAAGTAGCGAAAATCACAAAAATATGGATGGAAATACGGAAGAGGAGTTTTAAATAGCATTTGTATTAATCAAGAATAGATTTATTGGAGAAAAAATAGAACTTAAATCAAGAAACCTTTAACTCGTATTTTTGTTTTCAATGATAATATTTTGTAGCATGTCTTACAGACCGATAGCAAAGTAAATTACATAGTGGAAGCTCATTTGTATAGGGAATATTCACTAAATAATTTGGCCGTCTTTCTTGAATAGCATCCGAGAAAAATCACATTTGCTCCTTAGCGTTACGGACGGACAGATAGCGTGAATTATAGAGTAGCTTTGCTACTAAAAAGAAGTTTGTATTTACATATGGGGGTGAAGTTATCTAAAATATTGACCTAAATATACAATACAATAAAAGAACCCAAAGTTTTTGAGCCAGCTAATAAGACATCGTTGTTAAAAACTTTGTGTACCATTACCAATGTAATTGACAGTCCAATTTCACATCCTTTCAAATTATATTATAGTTTAAAAGTTTTATTGTGTAATAACTTTATTTATTTCAGGAGGTTATGAGAAACGTATATGGCGTAGTCTACCCAGAATAAATAAAACATCACAATGAAATAAAAAAAATCCCACAAATACACTTAAGTTTAAAGATTTTTCTATGAAAAAAAACATTGTAAAACAAAAAAAAATCCACCAAAAACAGTTAAAACATTTTAAATTAAAATTAGGTAAATGATTCTCTTATACCTAATAAAATAATATTTATGTTTGTAAATAATGGAAAAAACATGTACCTCATTTTAATTTTACACAAATAGTTAAAATAGTTGGTTATCGCATCGTATTATAGACAGCTTTCCGCGGACAGTAATATACAAAAAATAGGATTAATTCTAGTTTTTTTGGCCCCCAAGGGCCGAAGGCCATAGGCAACAAAACTGTTATCAATTTTATAATTTTAATTCGTGTTAAATTGTCTACATTACGATACGAACCATGGTTTTTCAGTATGGCTCAGAATCGGTTCTAATCCAGCGGTTTTGTAGCCATACTGGGAAAATAGTTACTTTTGATCTGAAATTAGCACGTTATACTCTGTTGTTTTGAACTTTATAACTAAAATATTGTAATACTAATAAACCTGTTATCTAATATCTTTATTACCTACCTACTCTCCTAGTAATGTTTTTTTTTTGACCGTTTTGTTGTATAATTTACTTATCTTAGCATTTTCATTTCAAAATAAATTTTTTATAGAAATATTTTTTTAGTTTGTGGCAAAACATCCTAGGTGTTGGTTTGTCTGTTATCTTATTGTGTAGGGATATACGTTAGTCTGGTACTTTTCCCTAAAATAAAACCTACAATAAAAGCGAAGCTTTTCTATAATTGGGGTTGGTATGTCCGTGAGTCCGTAACGGATAGCTCTTATCGTTAATTTAGGCATGCTAGAATTGTCCTATAAATTTTAAACCTGGCGTGGTGATTCCTGAAAGCGTATCAACTTGATAATAGTAACCATAAAGTCTGTATGATTTAACTTGTTTCGCGTATTAATTCGAATCCGGTGGATAGGAACCGGTTCTCATCCATACGAAAAAAACTATGTCTAGCATCGTAATATATCTAGCTTTCTACTAATATAAAAATGTACAAACATAAGATAAAAACCAGTTTTTTAGCCCCGAGGTGCCGAAGGTTTTAATCGTATTGTACATTCTATATCCGCAGAAAGCTGTTTATAATACGATGCGAGAAATAACTATGATAACTTTTTTTTGTCTATTCAATATATTTCTAAAAATTAGGGATGGGGAGTTTTGTGCTTGCCAGACTCCCTAAGGAAAAGCACCATCTCCTAAGAACCCCCTTAACACTCGTTTAATTTTGGCAAAATTATTGAAGGACATATAGGTGAGAATTTCCAGGGGTCGGCAGTCGTGCCGCTGCGACTGAATTCATGTTTAAGGCTAATATTAAGGTTGCGGCTGAGGGTGGCTGACACAATGAGTAGCTGTGGCTGATTCTTCTTTCAAGCTGCCTAGCTCTCCAAATCAGCACAGTTATTTCCTTCAGCTTCTTTAGTTTTGTTTAAGCTGTTTTATTGAGTATGTAAGCGGGTCCAGCTTCTAATTAGCCGCCTATAAGAGAAAGAGGCTTTATGAGTGGATGTGGCTGCCGAGCCTTGCAAATAACTTTTTAAACGCAAATAGAAATAATTTTAGCAAGTGTTATTTAGCAAAATTGATGACATTTATTGAAAAGATTTCAATAAAAGCCCTTTTCAAAAGATATAATATATTGATTTTAGACATGCAATTTATTAATTCATTATTTCTAAAGACACATTGCAATTTAAATAACGTTTTAAACGCAAACATGAATATTTGGCAAGTGTTATTTAGCAAAATTGATTACATTTATTGAAAAGAGTTCAATAAAAGCCCTTTTCACAAGATTTGATAGATTGACTTCATACATGCAATTTATTGATTCATTATTTCTATTTAAGATGTTACAATTTAAATGGCACTTTAAAATACAAGCTTTTCTATAATTAGGGTCGGTATGCAGTGGATAGCTCTTATTGTTAATCTAGGTATTAATGTAAATAATGTCCTCTTGATTTTAATGTTTGCCAGCTTATTTATGTATGAGTTAGGTACGATTTAGAAAGCGTAGCAACTTTAAAACCATTACTAAAAATTCCGTGTGTCAATTATAAACATGTTAATTTTTTTTATATTTGGTAAATTTTTATTCTTTGAAGAAAAACCTCCGATGGTGGTTCGAGGTTGGAGTTTGTCTCCGGTGACACTATAAAAATAATACTAATAAAAACGAAGAAAATAAGCTATTAATTATTATATTCTGGTAACTATAAATGGGGTAAAATTGCTTTCTAAAAACACAGTATAAATAAGATAATAAAAAGCTTTCTCTGAAAGCAATAATATATTTGAGATCTCCATAATACATCAATTCATATATGCAATAGAGAAATAAGCGCCATTCTGATATGTAGTCTGTGTAAAGATTTAATGCTTAATATTATTGAAGTTTTATCCATTTAATGTTAGTTTGACTTTCTCGAGACATTTAATAGTCAATTTTATCGTTCTTTGTTATCTAAACAAGAGAGCTTGACTGCTTACGTATGCTATGTATATCTCTTAGAGTTAACTTAAGCATGTTAGGATTGCTCAAGGACATTTCAAATTTTGCATGCTGATTCCTTTAACAGTTAGGTACAAATTATAAAACTTTGCAACTCTTTTATCAATTAAAGAAGTTTCCTTTTTAACATGATGATTTTTTTATCTTTTAAAGAACAAACTTTAAATATTTTTGGAATATGGATTATGGGGATGATTAGGTATTATATTATAAGCGAAGCTTCTCTATAAACATGTCTTAGTATGTCTGTGTTTCAGTAAAATTCGGATGATAAATTTTCGTTCAGACTACTAAATATATTGAGTATTAAATTATCTGGTACTCTACAAATGTTATTGTTTGTTTGCCTTTCTGTCTTTGACTTGTTGATCTTCGCTTTTATTAATTTTGTCACCCTTGTTTTTAAATACATTGCTTACGTACGAAATAACACGACATCAATGCAATATTCTATTCATACATTATATCCAGTTTTAGCCAGTTAAAAAACATTTAATTTTAACTCTTTTCATAAATTCAAAAAGAGAGACTGGACTTGCCAATACACAGCTATCCCGTAATCAGAATAAAAAAATTAAACATGGCATCAATTAGAAAATGAAAGCTTTAATTGTAATTATTAATTCAAAAATAAAACTCGAAACAAAATTAATGGCTTCCTAATGTTTATTTCTAAAAACCTATAAATGGGAACTTTAGTTTTTCAGATTGTTTATAATAGTGCTATATAGATATACTAGAGACAACGCCCCTAACATTTTAGGCACTGTATTCGAAAGGGCTAGAAAAATAACTTAAACCCATCAAAAGGCTTAAAACTGTAAATAGATAGCCTAACGCCGTAACAGGACATGAAGCTTGCCTAACCTAGATACAATAAATTGGTTTAGTAGTTCTTGAGATTGGATTATACCTGGATTACGAGATCGCCGTGTAAATATATATTTACCTGTCTTTCTTTGCAAATTTAATAACAAAATAACATTAAGTACATAGAAATTTTTAAAAGATAGAAAATGAGTAACGTAACAGTTAAAAATCTAAAATGATGATTGCATGCACACATCTGACCAAACTCTTTCCAAGATAAAGAAGCCTAAAAGCTTGGACGTCCAAGATTTTTTTTTTTAAATGGGATACAATTCTCAATTGTGTGGGTTTAAATGACGCCAAGATTGAAGAGTCACAGATTAAGGGAACAAGACAATTATAAAGATGCTATGCACTAATACTAATGTACTAAATAGATATTGACAATCAATCATAGTCCCTATAGAAATAGCAAGTGAAAACACTTTCACCAATCCATCATAATATATCTATAGAAATTGCAATCCAAATACTTTATAGCAAAAACCCAAATCAAATAAATTCGAAATTTAGGTTTCAAAAGAATTTTTAGATAAAATACTATAATGAGATAATCCAACAATTAATTTTGTCGCGATTAATCAAACTATTGACTATAGCACAAGATGGGCTAAATAAAGATGTTAGAATAATAACTACTAATTCTTTTTTAGGTCTGAGAGCTTTTAGTCAAATTTTGAAGTTGCTAACGAATGTATTAATGAAACTTTGAATGTTAGAAACAAGACCTTAGCATCCATAAGGGTTATCAGCACCGATTATGCCTCAGCCACTCTTAGGTTCAGCCATCAAATTTTGATTTAGCCACCCATCTCAAATGTGGATTACTAAAGCCTCAAAATCAGCCGCTCTGGTTTATCAGCCATTTATTAAGCTTCAGTCGAAAACTGCTGACACCCTCAGCCTAAGCAACTTTTGTGCTGCATAGGACTTTTAAAATTAAGAATTTAAGTTTTTTGGTTAAACATCTAGAAGAAAAAATTATCAAACATATCTACTTGCTCTCAAAAGAATAGTTGGTTGTCTGTACATTCATCATTTATAAATGAAAAGTTCCATAAATAGTCTAGACAATCTCCTCTTTTATTAGGAAAAGAAACCAATATACAGCTTCCCAGAAATTAAGACATTCGTATAGTGGTATTGAGGGATTTATTACAGGGATATAGAGATGGGACAATGAATCTAAAACTATCTTTCTTGGCTGTTATGGACTTTGGGTACTAGAACTTGTCCAGGTTTTCTTATTTTTTTTATAAAAAAATATCTATTAAAACCTTATATTTCAAAAGCCAACCTTGTTTTTTGATAGGTACAAGGGTTAACAAGTTCCAAAGGTTATTTTACTTGTGATTAATTTGGTTCATTGTGATATATGATTACCTGTAATTTTCAAATTAATATTTTTGAAAACACTTTCTTAAATTTAATTTATTTTATTAGATAAAAATAAATAACAATAAATGGTGAACAATTGAAACAAAGTAACAAATTCACCTATCTGGGGAGTGTTATCAGCAGTGAAGATGGCTCAAAAGCTGATATTAAAAACAGGATTGATAAGGCTAGGGTTGCTTTCAACAGCCTACACAAGGTTTGGAATTCAAAGAAACTTGTTCTGAAAACAAAAATCAGACTTTACAATAGTAATGTGAAATCAGTTCTTCTTTATGGGGCTGAATGCTGGAGAACTG
>LS052001.1:6038-17877 GCA_900241095.1 Acartia tonsa | reverse complement strand
GTTAAAGAGATTATAAAATCAAGGATTTTCCGTACATAGTCCAAGTCTAGCTAAATAGACACAATTTTATAGGAGGAAGAAGACATTGAACTAAATATCATACTGTTTCCAAAAGTTTTTCGTTGGAAAAGCTTTTTTTGAAGGCGTTCCAAAGTTTTAGGGCAATAAACACTCCAACCTCCACCACCTTTGAACGACTATGGTGTACACCAATTTATCGTCCTTTGTCTTATCCTTTAAGATCCCTGATCCCTGCTTTAATACATTAAACATCTCTGAAAAAAATACTAAGAGCTACAAACTTTAGGTTTGCTAGAATCACATAAAAGTATCTAGGTATAACTTCTATATGAGATCATCTCTAAAGTCAGGGGGAGGGAGGTGTTCTGTGCTCGACAAAGCATTTTGAGGGAAACCGCCAAAATGAAATTATAATTGACAAAATAATATTTTTTTAGAATTTGAAAAAGAAGACTTTAACGATAAATGAAAAGACATACCTTTGAAGATCAGCAGAATTATAAAATAAGCAATTCTTTAAAACTAAATAAATTCTTATCCATTTTAATAATATATATATGAACATGAAACAGTTTTGTTTGTAAAGAATTTATATTCTATTTAACTTATTTCTTGAACATTTTATTAATTTTTCCACCCCAACGTTTTTTAGGTGGGAGGGGGCTAACAGGAACCTATAGTGTTATTAAACTAAGTAATAAACAGACAAACGAACCTCCCATCCCTCATTTTAAATTTATTACAAAACAAGAAAGTGGGGTTATCAGTGCTCCAGAAGGTATTTTAAGTGATAGCAACTATTTGTGAGTAATAAAACCCCTGGAGTCCAAATTCTTGTTCCTGATCTATTTGTGTGACACAAGATTAACTATTTCCAAGGGATAATTACTGTAAAGTTAATAAATAAGGGTAACTAAAAAATTTCCAAAAACTGCTTGGAATAAGTCGAAGTAACAGCTAGACAAACAATTATTTGATTTCATGTAATTCTTCTGTAAGTCCCTATTTTGCATGTGGCTTTGATGAGCATGCCAAAAATCAACCCCTGCCCCCAATAAAACCCTGAGCACAATACAAAAGCATAGTAAATTATTGTAAATTAATTGTTGCAGAGGGTTTCTGTCAACATTTTCCTGTAAAATTACATGTTAACACATCATCTCCATGTTTAACGCGGATATTCCTGAATGTATTGGATATGATGGCATAAAACCAGATATACACACACAAATATATTAATTATAAGCTGCTACTGTCATGATATTATTGTCTGTCTGTATGTTTGTTTGTCTGTATGTTTGTTTTTCTGTAAGTAAGTGTGAGATAGAAAGAGACTAAGGGAGATATTAAAGAGAGAGGGGGGAAATTTTAGTGAGAGAGAGAGAGAGAGAGAACGAGAGAAACCTGTATAGGCTGTGTGTTGTTGATATCCTTTCAATTCAACAAAAAAATATTTCTTATTTTAAAAATACCACTTTAGCAAAATAGTAAAACGAGTATCAACAGGTAATTAACATTTCAAAATTTTAAAATTATATTCATTGGTTCGTTTTATACCTGATGTGATTATAAGCTATGGAAAAAATTGCTAAATAAAATATTTTAAAGTTTGTTTGGACACATTTGGTAGTGGCTTGACCTTGCCATGACCAGAGCTAACCTTCCCCTTGCACCTTCAGTTGCTCCGCACAGCCCCACACACAACCACAATTTCCCACACTGCCCACTTCATATGTGTGAGTATGTGTGTGTGTGTGTTTGTGTAACTATGCAGCATCCCTCCCCCCACTTTAATTTATCCATACAGAACACCCCAACCCATCCCCCCTCCCCAACCACTTTTGTAAATTGTCCCGCGAAGCATGCCAAAAATGTGACTTAAATTGTCCAGTTAAAAAATTATCCCTGAACCATGCTTTATAAACTTATATAAATTGATTCATTACAAAACCAAAAGAAATGACTTAAATTTTATATTTTTCCTCCAAGATGCCATATAACCCCCCGCTGCTCCCCCCCCGTGGGTGTTGGGTTAACTTATCTCCCATGATTTATACATGCAACTTTTTATTTTGTCACATATTGGTCACAGATTACATGTCCTAAACTCACATCCTTTTAAGTAGCGCAGCGACTATAACAACTAGGCTTTGTCCGTCCAACCTATAGAATAAAATTACTAGAACAGTATATATTGATAAAAGCATTTTCTATAGGGCTGTAATAAATAAAATTTATAGTTTATTTTATAGATTCCATTAATATTGACTTTTTTTATTTCATGAAATATCCTTTATTATCTTGCTTTAAAAATATACTAGCGGCTACGCCCCTAGAGGCCTCTAGTGGCACTTTGAATGTTTTTTATTTAAAATATTTAATTACAGAAATAGTTGGTTTATGTTTCGTTCAAGTCTCTTTTTTTTTGGGGGGGAAGGGGTAATTTTTTTCTAGAGGTGATTTCTCTTGGGAGGGTGGTGGTACCCTCCCCCAAAATAGTTAAAAACCTTCCCAGGACCTATGAGAATCTACCCTGTTAAGGAGAACCTGATAGGTTCAGCGGTTAGCGAGATCCTTCGGGACAGACATAAAACGCTTACTACTTTATATAATAGGATAAAAGTATTTTTAATCAAAACTTTAAATCTTAAACATCAAATTTAGATTTACAATTTTTTTATTCCTTTTAAAAGGGTTCTAAAAATTGTGTAATTTTTAAGGATTTCTCTAGGAAAAATTGCGACGTCTCAATAATTCGCTGTTGACCTTTAAAAAACTGTGCCCAAACTTACACCATGCATATGTACGTTTACACACACACACATACACTGGACATTCTTAAAATATTCTGCCCACTTTCTGTGAAAGAGAAAGATAGAAAGAGAGAAAGATGCCCACCCCTCATATAAACTTTATGTTTATACCAAAACGCAATTTTGATTTTAAGTAGACACAAAAAAGCATCATTAGCTTCTTTATTTTTAATTAGAATTTAAAAAAAAATGATTTTCTTCAATCAAAAATGTTTTTAGAAAGCAAGACAAATACATATATATTTTGGTTGTTTTAGAAATAACTTTTTGAAAATCTCTACGCTCGTAAAGAGTTGGAACTTCTTAGAGGGTGGAATAAACGGTGGAGAGGGGAGGGGGGAATTTTTGGTTCAGGATATTTACTTGGGGGTGGGGGGAGGGTTGTTGGGGGGTATAGCATCAAAGGGGCAGGGGATATAGAATGTGGTGGTTCTCTGAAAAATTTATCAGCAGTTGGATCCCCTCCTTGAAGTTGTGCACATACTGATCTCACTCTCTGTCCCACCCCAAGAGTGCTGAAGCCAATCTTTGGCTGTAATACCCACGTTCATATATACATTAACCTATATGTACATATGCTCATACATGCATATGTAATCTTATATCCGGGAGCTATTACATATATATACAACAAGTGAATTACATACAATTTAAATAATAAACAAGACATATTATATATATTAGCATATTTGAAAGACACTCCATAATGCTGGATCCAAAGTGCTGGGGTTACTCGCTGGCCGTGTTGCTAAGTGTGGTAGTGCTTGCCTGTGACGGACTGCCGCAGCAGACCAACAGTATTGATTTCAACGAGGACAGACAGATTGAGATTGATAGATATAAGGCGAAGATTGCGCAGCTGTGTGAAAATAGGCCGGGAAATGAATATTTTCGCCTTTCAACTGAGTCCAACTGCAGGTACATACCATCTTCTATTCTAGAAATTTTCATTGTTTTCATTTACTAATTTCTTTAGAATAATCCTAATATAAGAATAACAAGATGTATTTTTGTCTTTTTGTCTCAATAATCTCATTAATTACTGTACTGATATGGTTCTCCTTAACATTAGAGCTTCTCACAGGTCTAAGGAAGATTTAAAACTATTTTTTGTGAGGGTATCTCAACTCTTATAAAAAATCCCTATTCAATTTTATTTCATTCTTTATAAAATTAGATTGGAAACTCTTCCCTTATCCCTCGTGTGATCCTAGAGGCCTCTAGGGGCGTAGCCGTTAGTATAGAATATTGAAAATCATTGTTGGACATATCTTGCTGTCTGCCTGTCTGCTGCGGTTATATCAAAGGCTTATGCTGAAAATAAATAATATAAAAAATCTAATTCTTTGCAAATCAAGTTTTAGAGTTTTAGAAAATATAGTGTATTTTGTAACTAATTACTTTTGGGATTTGTAAAATTATCTTTCTTTTCTTCAATCTTTTTATAAGCATTTTTATATACAATTAATTTTTTTATTGGTAAAATATCACAAAATACAACTAATTTTTTACAGGGGGGGTAGGGTACATTGAACTTAAATTAGATTGCTACCAAAAGTTTTTACACACATTACTCTCATTGGTTTACTTAGACATTTTGGGTGACTTTAAATCTTTATTTTCAAACATCCCATTAATTTTTTTTAACAGAAAAGAGATAATTTTCTTAATTTCTTAAATACTGCAAAGGCTAGAAATTAATGAGTTGGAAAACGAACAAAAAAATAAAGGATTTTTATCCTCCAGTGAAAATTTTACTTTATAAATAATGTTTAGGGTTAAGATTTTGGCCCCAGATATAAACTTGAAAACCTGTATTGACCATTCAATCTTATTCAAAATTCCTTTATGAACAAAAGAATGTTTTTCCAACCTTTTTCCTTCTTGTGTTATACCTATTTTATAGCCTTGACTATTCAATTTTAGACCCATAAATCCAAATATAAGGTAATATGGTTTTTGTCTGTCCGGTTAGATCTAGCTAGCCACTGAACCGACTGAGAAGCATTATGAAAAGCTTCACATATAGTTTGGAATGGTTTTAAGCTGTTTTCTTAAAAGACCTAAATCGTTCTATGGTTTTTATGCTATAATTCTACCTCTTTTACATTCTTCTTCGAATACAGAACACCTAGATGCTAAGAGCGGAGCCGTTTAATGATGATAAAGTATTAGGTTATGCGTCTATTTAAGATCTGTTTCTCCTAATTGGTTAACCCACTCATTTGCAATATAGCTTAAAACCAGTCCAACCCAAATTCAAAATTCCAAATCCATGTCCTACAGTCCGTATTATAGATTTATCTGGACACACTTTGTCATCTGTGAATAAAAATATTCTTTAAAAAATTTAAATGTTAGCACTAAGTAGTTTTATTTATATTTCAATTACAAAACGCAGCATAAATTGCAATGTACAATCATTATTGCAAAATAAAATTGATTATAAGGAAAAACTGTAACCGTCTCAAATTTGAAGACATGAAATTAAAATGACACAAAGATATATAACAGTAATATCTAGTAAGTTGAGCCTTGGGTAGGTAAGATACTTGATAGACAGATAGACAACAAAGATGATAGACAGATAGACAAGAAGCAGTTATAAAATATCTAATTAATTTTGCCCTTGCCAATTTTTGAACAACACTATTGCCCCCGAGACGACAACAAATTGTGTAAACAACCACTAAACAACACCCTTCCATTTTATGTTCTTTTAAAACATCAAATGATCATTATTTTAATTTTTTTTGCTAAGAATAATGCTTAATTTTAACTTTGCACTTTATGCTATTTTTAAAATAAAATTGTCATGGATCATATCTGTATTTTCAATAGCATAAACACACAAAAAGTCAACAAAAATTTTGCTTATTATTCTAGAATTTTGTAAATTTTTGTCAAACCTTCATTTTTGATGTTGTATTAAACTCTTACCTTTACCATTGCACTGGTTTGCTAAAGCACATAGAAAATTTAAAAGTTAGAACGACAAAAAGCTATAAAACAATACAAAACGTTTATGTTTTATGGAAGAAAGAATCAGAGGTGAATTCTTTAAAAACTTTTGCATTTGCCTCACTAAAACAGTGAGGCAAAATTATCCCCTCTAAATTTTTAGCGAGCCTCATTTTTTAAGAATCCAGAATCAGTTTAAATTTTAGTTATTTTTAAATTATTAGTTTTTTTTCTGTGCTTTCAAATAAATTGACAGCGAGCAAAGTCCCCCTTTACTTATCTTTTTGAGATCAATTGAAACAAATTTTTTTTTTGGGGGGGATATTATTTTTCTATGTCTAACCCTTGTGAGATACCTGACTACCATATAACTATTAAAACCCAACCTTATGTGAACAATAATGCACTAAAAATATTTTGATATTGGAAGGAAGGGGGGTACGTGCTCTAAAACGTATTTAGGGGGAAATCGCCGTCTTTCTGAATATGTAAAGGATCAAGATTTCGTACATCTGATAAGCGTTGATAGTCATGTAAGGACATATCGCCAAATTCAGCAATGAAATGATTTTATTCTCAGAACTCGCGCCAAATATCAGTCAGTGATCGACAGCCGCATTTTGTTATTGTTGTTGTCTAGCGGCAGCTAAAATAATTATTTGAAAATAGTATTTTGTGATTGAAAAAAACGGTCATAAAAAAATACATAGTGCAGACGATTTTTTTGGCAGTAGATTTGCTTTATAGAAAGGCCAACAGATGACAACGGCTGCCTTGTACTGATTTATCTTTTGGGAATTTTGCATTTCATCTTTAAAAAATACTAACTAGAAATCGAATTTTTCTGTGATTTATTTTCAGTAATTTCATCGTAAAGGTTTGACCACATTTTGCAATAATAATAATAGATAAAATACAAGTACAGTATATATGTATAAGAAAATACATATTACAGTATGAATTGTCTTTATAAATATATACATTAGTAGATATTTTTTTTTTAATGTACTCTTTAAGGCCAAAGTACTGCAAGAATAATTACATTTTTTATGATAATTGATTATTAATATTTTACAAATATTTCTAATTTAAATAACAAATTTTTAATTTTCTTAAATTGGTCTGGTATGGTCGTCCGTTTTCTAACTTTATTTTGTGATACTTCAAATATTTAATAGTGGCTTTAACATCTAGGGAATCTGTGTATTCGAATTTGTTCGGAGGATTTTAAAATGTAGCCTAAAAACATCTCTGGACTTTAAATGTAATATAGCCTAAAAATCTACTATCTATGTAAAGCTTCACTGAAAAGAAGTACAATTAAAGAAAAGCCGTACTGTTATATAAAATAGAAGTATTGTATATTAAGCAAAACCACAATGGAGAATTTTTTTTATATTGTCTTTGTTAATAATTTTTAACTGAAGAGTGTCCTTTTCGGCAACCGCAACAGCTTTCCCACCCTTGCAATGCATACCTCCAGGTTAGGTAAAGCAGTTATTGAGATATATTTTCGTGGCAATACTTTTAGGTCGCATGCCTTGTTTACTTGATCATCTTGAATTTATGGAGAAATTGTATATATTTACTTCTCAGTTTAAATTTGTATGAAAACAAAAATCTTATCATATTACTATTTAAATATAAATCACCTTTTTTTCCTTGCACTAGCGAAAATTAGTCATCTATTCATTGAGATTCTTATTCAGTTTTAATTCTTGATTGAATAAAATTTGTCTTTAAAGCATCGTGTTTTTAAAAATTAAGGTTTTAATTCACAACAATCCATCTATGTATCTGACTGTGCAATGTTGAAGACAAGACAAGAACAGCAATACTGCTGTGGTCTAGCAACCTCTTTTTTAAAAGCAAAACTTTTCTATTTTGCGAGGATACGTCCGTTTGTCCGTAACGGATAGCTCTTTTCGTTAATTTATACTTGTTAGAATTATTTTATCGATTTCAAACTTTAGGTCATGTTCCTGTATAAATAAGGCATGACTTAGAAAGCGAAGGACTTCTATGGTCGTTAAAAAAAGTCTCTACGTCTATTTAAAAATGCTGATAATTAACTTTTTTGTATTATTTTTTTGTGATATATAATTATCCTTCTCTTCTGATTTTTGTAATAATAATTCCTAGGGCAACAAAGTGCAATAATTAAATCGAAGCATCTCTATAATCAAGTCCTACTAATGTAATTTATACCTTTGAATGAATACTGTGCTTATTATATTTTGACACTTATACTGTTCGTTTGTCCTTCCTACTAATTTTGGAGCTTTGCTACTTGTCATGTTGTCATCCTTGTTTATCTAATATCCTACCCCCAAGGAAATTTGGTCCGGTTATCTGTATAATTTTTATGGCACTCGTAATTGATAAATGGTTCTCTATAATAAGATGCTTTTGTCAGTAAATAGATTTAAAAACAGTTTAGCCCAAGTCAGGAATAAAGAAACGGGCTTTGAAGAAAAGGATTGTTACCAGTGTTGCGGAGCCGGAGCTGGAGCCGGGAGCCGTGGAGCCGCCATATTTTGCTGGAGCCGGAGCCGTAATTTTCGTTAAAAAACGGATCCGGCTTCAGACTAGATAAATGAAGAGATTTTTTTAAAATTATAATTTGGTAACTCTGTTTTGTCATGTGCAAATGCCCCTTTTAAGTTTTTCAAGCCCATTATTTTTAAAAATTGTACTTTTAAATCTTTCTTTTTTTAAAATTCATTTTAGGTCGGAGCCGGAACCGGAGCCGCACCAAAATCAAACGGCTCCGGAACGCTGATTCTAACTATAACCAACTGTTTGATTGCAAGACCTTTGTCCAATTAAGGAAGGGACATTGGACTGTAAATTAAACGAATGAGTACTGAATGTTTTAAAACTAAATGGATTTATTCATTGGTTAAATAACTTTGAGTACCTTTATAGAATTCTGATCGATTGGTCCCAAACTAGCGTGTTTAATATACTGAAGAAGTAATTTTATTTATCATCATTGGGGATATATATATAAAAAATCTTCTATTGTCTTATCTTAAGATACGTGCCTTTTTTACATAGTAATGAGTTGCATCAGTTTTTGAGCCAGGGCAATCTCCCTACTCTAACTATAAATATCATGAACAATAATAATTTGCTATGTTTGTTCACTGTCCAAAAAGTCTTAAGTTACGTCATAAATTGTTGAAGATTAGAACTAACTATCATATAATAACTCGTTATAAAAAAAGATATATTTCTAGATAAATAATTGCGGAGAGTGATCTATATTCAGCAATAATCATGTATAGTTTGCATGGTTTTAATAGATATTTATTGACATTCTTTAAAATACAATAAATGTAGAAAGAATTCCGTAAAGGGACAGTCGAAGCCATTTAAAAAGAAGGTAAAGTGATTAAACCAAATCAAAAGTTAATGATTCAACTTTCAGAATATCGATACATGTCCAAGGATATTATCGTTTATATTTGATTTGGCGCCTTGCATTTTTTAAAGCCCAGCTACTCATGCTCATAGGTAAATTATAAATTAATAAAAATGAACTTTAAAAATAACCTTATCTGGTATTAAAAAAAGAGCACACTTTTTAGTTTTGTCCTTTCATTTTTCTACTAATATTCAGGGAGGGAGGGGACATTGGGCTGTTTATTACACTAGTCCCAAAAGTTTTATATTTTAAAATGCCTCAACGACTAATTTTACTCAGCAGAGGGGCTAAATTTGTGTATCATCATTGGGGATGTACATTAATTTATCTACCACTGTTTTATTTATTTAGATCTCTGACTAATATTTTGTAGATTTAAATTTTAAGGACATCTTACATATCTGCTAATTAAGGATATTGTTAATCTTGTTCAGTTTTCAAACAGAAGCTTAGATGAATTTGTTTTTAACAAATGTCATGAGAAAAATGTTGATTATTTCATTGTCTGCAAAAAGATGGATAAAATATATTATTAGAGTTTATTATATACAGTCTAAATTACCAAACTTCTGTTTTATGAATAACTAACGGCTGGGCTTCTAGAATATAGGGGCAATGTTAGATAGGGGAATCAGTTTAATTTTCAAATTTTAAAGGGTTCATCTGTCTAAAGAAGGAAAAGCCTATCCGTTTCCGCTGGAAGGGTGGTGGTAACATCCCCAAAAATAATTATAAACATTCCCTAAGCGAATCCCTGTAAAGGAGTAACATATCGGTTCAGCGGTTAACGAGATCCTTCGGATACACAGACACAGATCCTGTTACTTTATTATAAGGATTTAATAATAATACAATATTTAATACTTTAGATTCAAGATCTTTAGGACAATATATTAGTTTCACCTAAAGTTAATTGTCTATTTAAAATCTCCATTGGTGGTTAAACATCTTTTGTATACCTACAGTAATTAATCTTTAAATTGCACTTTCAAGAAAAAATATTCATAGTAGCGAAGCTCATTGTGATGTACTTTTTGAAGTTTCTCTATACAACAAGGATGATTTTGTTCATTAAAGGTAAACAATAAAAAACTATAAAAAAAACAGATAAAACATTTGGTAAGAATTTAATAAGAAAAATGGATATAAATAAAATTAAAAATTAGAAAATTAGAAAACATAAAAAAGTCCCAAAAATTAAACAAATTTTAAATTTGCAATGACAATACTAAATTGTGAAGGTATGACATACAGACAAATTAAATTCTAAAGAAAATCCACTAGATAAGCTGCTAGAAAATGCAACCTGTACAAGTGCAAAAATTACCATTTCAACTTGTCAAAGATTGTGAATCAGAAAAAGTGAAAATTAAAGATTCAAGTTCATAATGAAGATAAGATATGCCTAAATATTATTTCTTTATTTCATCTAAAATTGATGGGATATTTAGGTATTTCTTCCAAAAAAAAGGTTTTTGTATATACTTGCAGATACGTCCCTCTAGACGTTGAATTGAATGGGAGGAAATAAGTCAACCATCTACTTTCTATTTAAAAGTAAACAACAACAAAAATTGGTTAGTTAGGGAAATCAAAATTTTGGAAAAATTATTCTTATCTCTGAAAATGTACTATAAACAGTATTATACACGTTTAAATTCAGGGATTTTGTATGAGAGGAAAAAAGTGAGGGGAAATTGCAACCAAAAGTCATGACAATTTTACTCCTGTCATAATATCCACGTATGGTGGAAAATAACGGACTGTTCTGGGACAAGACATTCCCACTGATTTTAATTTTGATCTGATAGCATACATTTGAAATAGCAGCAGTATGTGCAGTAGATACATTATTAACGTCTTTTGTTATGACGTGGTTGGACCGATATTCCTCCATCCATCTAACCTTTAAACCTCCACCATTTAACAAACATTTTATGTGTTTTAGATTAAACTTGACATAATTTGGTAAATACAACCTTATGGCATTGTTAGTTAACCAAATACTTCCAAGTTCAACAGAGAAAATTGTGTCGACATATTCCCTTATATCCTTGGTGGAATTTCTTGTACTGCAATTTTAAGATGATTTAAAATGATAAAATATTTATCAAAATTGTAAATCAAACAACACCTAGTTTTGCTGGAACAAAGGACAGGCATATTTTAAAGGCATCTAAGTTTCCTCCAAAGATAGAAATTTTGGGGGCGATGGATTTATTGATAGTATTCTCTCTATACTACATTATACAAAAGCTAAATAAAGAATTAACAAGGATGACAACATCCATAAAAGCGAAGCACTAAAACAGTAGGACAAACGGACATTAACAATTGTTTAGTGTCAGAACTGAATAATCATAATATAAATGTATAAGAGTCAAAGCAAAATTGTGAGTAAATTTGTTGAAAAACTGCTTGATTTAGGATAATTTTTATGGACATACTTACATTTTTAGGACTTGATTATAGAGTTGCTTCGCTTATAACATTATACTTTGTTGTCCCAGGAATCAATATACCAAAAATCAGATCAATCGGATGATTAAATCACATAAAAATTTGTTGTTAAAAAAGTAAAAAAATCAACATGTTTAAAATGGACGTACGGACA
>LS051997.1:8112-20939 GCA_900241095.1 Acartia tonsa | reverse complement strand
ACACTAATACCGTCTTTTAGATTGGAGCAGCCGCTGGCTGTTTATATAGTTCTCACAATGGCTACGAGCACATCTCCCCAATAGGTGAGTCACCAACTAATGTGGTGGCAGCGGTGATTCATCAACCAGCACGCCCATAGGAGACAAAATCAACAGTCATCAAAAGTGAAAGTGAAAAGTAATCATCATGCCTGGTGGTATTAAGATCAGTAAACCAGAACGTCTACCAAAAGACAATGTCAGTGAACCAGATCTCCACTCCTGGTGGAACGAACTTCTGAATTATTTAAATCAAGATGATGATTTCCACTTGTTTAAAAGTAAAGGGATATATTCATCATGGACTGCTGCTGAAGTAGATGAAGATCGTGTAACTGCAATTCATGCTACTGATGATGCAACTAAGTTAAAAAATCGGCAAAGGCAGTTAAATAACTATCTGACAATAATTGCAGGATGTTGTAGCAAGGATCAATACATGCTTGTGATCAGACAAGCCACAAGTCTTCAATGGATCTGGAATGAATTGACTGTTATCTATCAGCATCAGCACAAAGGGAAAGATTTTCTCGGTATTGTTGACATACAATTTAATCCAGAAACTGACACTGCAATTTCTACCTACAATAGTTATCGGGCGAAAATAATGGAGAATCTTAAACCTGCAGGCACCCACATTGAATGGAAAAATACTACCATCAAAACTCAAGAATCGATTTCACCTACATTTGAGGATCATATATTATTGACAACTCTACACTTGATTGACAGGAGACTACCTGCTAAAGTCAGAGAAATATATGGACCCAGAATCGAAAAAGGTAAATTCTTGATGGACTTAAAAATGGATATACTTACCAATGTGAATAAAATGCTCTCTGATCTTGATGATGATCCTGACACTCAAGTAAATGCTGTTGCTAGTGAATCTCAAAGCAGTTACAATGTTGCATTTATGAGAAACAGTAACAGAGGATCCCAAAGAGGCAGAGGAAGGTATAGAGGATCAAATGGATATCAAAATTCTAGCCGTCCACAGAATACCAATTCACAGTTCTGTAGATTGTGTCATCTCAGTCGTAAACCACAATCTGTTATCCTTTCACATGAAATAGGTGATATTTCTTGCCCGTCTCTTTCTCCAAGAGACAAAGATGGTCTGAAGTCCAAACTGTCAATAAATGCCATTCAAGCAGATGAAGATGATAATGATGAACAAGAAATTGATGAAGAGGAAGCTATGAACAAAATCGCTGAACTACATGGATATGATCCAGGTGAGACATTTTCTCATAAAAGTAGTATTAAATCAGTCAACACATCAATTCATGTTATTAAACCTGTCCCCTCCCAAATTCTTACAGTTTTCCAAAATGACGTCCCTATACACATGGATCTTGACTCAGGATGTTGGATAAATTCAGTAAAATTGAGCTTTGCCAAACAGATGAATTGGAAAATACATCCAAATGGTCAACTTGCCAAGATTGCTGATGGAAAAACTGTATTGAAATCTTCTGGTGAAATTCATGAATCTTTCAACAGAAATAATTGGACAGTAAAATTTTCAGCAATAGTGCTTGAAAATTTACATACAGATGTGATTGCAGGCAACAATTTCTTTATGGATAACTATGTAAAACAAGATATCACTAAAAGAACAATTATTGTACATAATAAGTTTGTAGTACCTGAAACAAACAGAAATGTTGCCCTACCTACTCTTCCCATCAATTCTATTGTTGAAATTAAACAGCCAGCAGTTATCCTACCCAATCAAGAACATACAGTAAAAGTCCCCCTTGAAAATGACAAAATGGTGTTTGTTGAACCATCACCAGGAGCTATATCCAATTGGCCTCACCCTCAAATATGCACAGTAAAAGAGAATCAGATTAATATCATAAACATGTCAGCTGAACCAGTGCTATTGAAAAGACAACATATGGCAGTAAAAGAGATAATTGAAAATTATGATCTTGACATGAAAGCAGATTACAAAATCAATGAAGTAACTGCTATAGATGTTAATGGACTAAAACATATTGAGGATATAGAAACTAACAGAAACAGATTGACACCAGATCAAGGATTACAACTTGATACCATGCTTAGAAAACACAATAAAGTTTTCAATCAAGATTTAAGTGGTGGGTATAATCACCATTCAGGACCACACTTTTGCAAACTTAAGTTTGCCAATCTTGAAAGGCCCAGCTCCAAAAAAGCCATCTGTGTTCAATACAATTCACACATGAATACTTTACTTCAAAAAGTCTGTGATGAGTTAACTGACAGTAAAGTTCTTGGCATCCCTCAACACGAAAATGTTGAAGTTCAGTACATTATGCCATGTTTCTTGCGAAAGAAACAAAAAGCTAAGGATAAAGCTATCAATGAACTTACTACAAAAGATGTCAGGCTAGTTGTCAACACTTGTGAGCTCAGTAAATTTATGAAATCTTTACCAGCTAAGGTCAATAAACCACAAGATGTATATAATAAACTTGCCAAATGGAAATACATTATAAAAACAGATCTTTATCAAGGATTCTTCCAAAACCACATGCACAAAGAAGCACAGAAATGGTGTGCTATCTTGACACCCCATGGAGGAATAAGGTTTTTCAAGCGTGGAATCCAAGGTTTGATTAATCAATCCGAAGAGCTTGATGAACTCCTTGCAAATGTATTTCGACATCTTCTCACAGATGGCAAGCTTGTGAAACAAGCTGATGATTTGTTCATTGGGGGTGAAACAGTAGAAGAAGCACTGAAAAATTTTGAAGAAATGCTTCAAGTGTGTGACGAAAACAACCTCAAACTTTCACCCTCTAAAACTATTATGTTCCCAATATCAGTAGACATTATGAGCTGGATATGGAACCAGGGTGGAACATTATCTCCATCACCACACAGGAAAAAAGCACTTTCAATGATAACTGAAAGTGATCTTAAAACTGTTCGTGATGTAAGATCATGGGTTGGTCTTTATAAGACATTTATATACCACACACCCAACCTCACTAAAATCATGGACCCATTTGATAAGCTTGTTGGAGACAAAGAATCTAAAGATTCAATCGTCTGGAATGATGATCTTCGCAAAAGCTTACAAGAAGCTAAAGATCATGTTGAAAAAATATCTGATGTATACCTTCCACACCCAGACAATCAGCTTATCATTCTCACTGATGGAGCTAGAACACCTCCAGGTGTTGGCTTTGTTCTTCAAGCCAAAGATAATCTTGGTGCAGTTAGAACTGTTAGATACTATTCAGTTAAACTTAAAGCCCATCACCTTAAGTGGTCCCCTTGTGAGATTGAAGCAGTAGCCTTTGGCACTGCTATTGAAGCTTTCTATGATATCATCAAAGAATCTTCTAAACCTGTCATTATTTGCCCAGATAGCAAACCTGTTTGCGATGCAACCAAAATGTTACAAAAAGGAAAGTTTAGTCTGTCCCCAAGAATCCAAACATTCCTAAATAACATGGGCAAAATAAGATGCGATGTCCAACACATTTCTGGTAAGACTGGGCACAATCAAATTGCAGATTTTCAGTCTAGAAACACTGAAACATGCTTTGCTGAAATTTGTCAACTGTGCAATTATGTCAATCAACAATCTGATACAATTTTGGACCCTAAAATTGGAAGCTTGCAACATCAGATTCCGTATTCCAACAGACAAGGTTGGAAATCTATCCAAATGCAAGATAAAGCATGCATCCTAGCCAGAAATGCACTTTCAACTGGACAGCTAGTATCAAAGAAGTCCGGTAAAGTAAACACTGATGCTAGAAGAATCATTAGTCAGGCAAAAATAGCTAAAGATAATCTTCTAATAGTCCCTAAATCAATAAATATGTCAACTGAAAAGATGGAAAGAATTGTAGTACCATCAGCATACAATCAAGCTCTGATCACTCAAATGCATTATAAGAATGATCATCCTACAAAAAGTCAGCTAAAATGTATGTTTGACAAATATTTTTTTGGACTAGGCATCAATGCAACACTTGACAGGTTATATGAAGAATGTTCCCTATGCAACTCCATGAAAAAGCTGCCAAAACAAGAATTGTTTACAACAACTACAAATGCATCACAACCAGGAACTCATTTTGTTGCTGATGTTATGAGAAGAGCCAGGCAAAAAGTTCTTGTCATAAGAGACCAATTCTCTTCCTACACACTAGCCAATTTCATTGAAAATGAGACTACTGAAAATCTGGAATCTGCACTTATTAAGTTGTTGACCCCAATTAGAACCAAGGATTTGGTAATTGTTAGGACTGATAAAGCAACTGGATTCCAAAAACTAGCAGCTAATAAATCACTGGAGGATATAAATGTTAAAATAGAACTTGCTGAAGACTTCAACAAAAATGGAACTGCTGTCATTGATAAAGGTATTCAGGAACTAGAAAGAGAGATTACTATCCTTCATCCCAAAGAAACTCCTATTGATGACAAAACACTTTCTAAAGCTATCCTTAACCTAAATGATAGACTTAGACGACATGGAAATCTTTCAGCAAGAAATATACTGTTTGCAAGAGATGAAAAAGTCAATATCAACCTTCATCTTGATGACAAGAAAATAGCATCTGAACAGCTAAATACACGTCAAAATGCAAACAGCAGAGTAGCAAGGGAACATAAAATTGATGATTTTGAAGTTGGAGAACCAGTTATGTTAAGAGACAACCCTAAGAAGCATAATGTTAGAGACAAATTTATTGTTACTGATGTGTCTAATGATCATATAGGTATGCAAAAGATTACTAATCATTTGTCAAGTAGTAACAACTCTCAGCTAAGATCAAAGCAGTACAGAGTTCCTAAACACAAATTGTTCAAAGTCAGACAATTTAACTACTTACCTGTAAACAATCCTGTAAATGCAAAAAATAAGAGCAAATTAGATTATCATTATGATCCAGTTAGAAGAAATGATGATTCATCTGATGATGACTGGAGTTCTGATGATAATGACAAGGATAATACTGCCATGGAGAACATTGAAAATGATGAAAATTTTGTACCAACAAATGAAAAAGTCATTCCTCAAAATATTGCAATCACTAGTTCACCAGGCAGTGTAGATGATTATGACACACCAGAAGAAGATAATGTAATTGTTAATGACATTGATAAAGTCACAATTAGCAAAACACCTAGAATCAGAGAATCATGGGTTTTACCCAAATCAACAGATCATTACAGAAAAATATCAAATGCTAGAAGACAGTTTGCTGCTGCCAAAATTCAAAATTGGTTCAGAAAAGTCATTATGCAGAGAAGACAAATTAAAAATAGACTTAGAAAACGCAATAATCCACCTGAAGTATTTAGAGACCATATCTACAATACCACTGCTGAAATTGTAATGAGTTCTACTGAAGAAAGAGTTATTTTAAGTGAAGAAGATTCTTATGAATGGGACCATCATACTTCATGTGTAGACCTCTCAAACAATGATATGAATGATGGATTCATTGCATCTCCTCTTGATCTCAAGTTTAGTTTCTCTGAACATGACCTAGATAAAGTATTTGATTTCTCTGATGTGTTTCCCCTTCAATCAACACCTAATCAAGATATTCCACATGTTTTAAACCTTGATTTTGACAGCTCAAATTATGATCCAGAAAAAGTATATGATTTCTCAAAGGTTCTTCCATTAACTTCACAGGCAAAGAAAACAAGGTTTCAACGGTTTAGACACTTTCTGCGTAAGAAATTAGAAGTAAGTGGGGGGGGCACTCCGTCAAAAGGGCTAGCTAATCTTAAAAGAAAATGGGGAACGTCAAACTCTATATTACCTAAATAATAACATTTACCTAATACAGGTTACTGAGATGTCTCGAGCTCAGAATACAACTCAAATGATGATGAACTGATTACTGATATTGATGATGATGATGAACATATAGTTGCTCTTGATGATGATGATGAATTAATAAATGAAGATGATTGATAATGAACATACAAGACTACAAAGCTTGATAGAAACAATAAATACAATCAATCAATCAATAAACAATTATATATCAATAGAGCACCTCCATTCAGATAACTTTTCTTTACATTCCTAATCATCATCTAAACTTTTAAACTTAATGTATTATTTAAAGTTTTATCAAACAATAAAGTAAAGTTCTTTCAAGCCTATAGCAGATTAGCAAATGAATAAAGTAAATATTTATTTATATATGCCCGGAGTGCTCCCCATGTCTGTTGTGTACTGTACTTACGATTGTTATGACTGATCATACAATTCATGTTCTGACATCACAGCTGGGGAGCACAATGGAACACTAATACCGTCTTTTAGATTGGAGCAGCCGCTGGCTGTTTATATAGTTCTCACAATGGCTACGAGCACATCTCCTCAATAGGTGAGTCACCAACTAATGCTACTATTCCCTTTCTCTAAAAAATCGGTTGAACTTCAGACAAATATAATGAATCTAATTCAGAAATGATTTGGACTTCTAGTTTACCTCCTTAGTTTTAGAATTATTGACGTCCTCGAGAATTGGCTTCGATTCAATGGAGGTCAGATTTTCAACCTAATCAAATGAATATTAATGCAAATCTTTTTTTTATTTAAGTCCGCCCGTAACATATATCTAGTTGATTTAAGTATGTAAGATTCGTCCTATCTATTTCAAAATTTGCATGGTGATAACTGTAAGAGTTGGGTAAAATTTAGTTAAGACTTAGCAACTGAATAATCACTTCTTAATCATCAAACTTCAGTTAACCAAATTTTATTAATATAATAATTTTATTAATATATGTATTAAAAATGCTTCATAAGTATACAAAATATATTTGTAAACGCAAATTCAACTTAACTGAAATTAACCAAAGTTGATTTAAGTTTAAAACGTACCTCGTTTAAAATACCTTCTACACTAGCTGAAGAACTCTTCTTACTCATCAAACAATCCTTTACCTTTAAGTTAAAAAAATATATTAAATTATATTTTTCCCATTGCAAACCATTATTTCAGGGAAGTAAAAGGTATTTTATATATTTTCAAATAAAAAAGCCCCCAACCCCAATTTTTTTAAACTCTAAAAAATAACCTAGATTGAAAAGGGGGAGGCTCAAAGTCCCCAACCTCAAGTGAATTAAAAAGACCTCTAGGGATTGTTAACGCTAGTAGGTTTTAATACATCCTAAAAGTAGTAAGGTGTTTTTTTATCTGTAGCGAAGAATCTAACCACTGACCCGATACGGTTCTCCTTTACAGTGTAGCTTCTCATAGGTCCCGGGAGGGATTTACGCTATTTGTCTGTCCTTTCCAAATCTTTTGTGTATAGAGCCCTTAGATGTTAAGGGCGCAGCGATATGATATTTCCATATTGTGACGCCATTTTCATCAACCGCTAGCCAAAGACAGATTTTATTGTTAGTCACTGCCTAGTACAACTTTTGGGTATATGTAGACCCTGTCGTAACAACGCCTCTTAAGAGGCGTTACGTCGTATTTTCACAATAATTTTGATAGGTTATTTTAGGTTAGGTTAAGTGATTGCCCCGCAGGGTTATAGCCCCCCCGCAGGGTCTAGAAATAGGAGAAAAGCAACTGTGGAAATACGAAGAAACGCCCCTTAAGAAGCGTTGTCACGAAAGGGACTATTGATTTACTATACCCCAACTTATTTTATAGAAGCAAATCAAGTCTACCTGCTGAAAGTGAGTTGATTCTCCAACAGAAATCTTGATGAAAACAAGAATCTTTCCCAGGCACACGCTGGAAAATGAGGAGCATTCGTCCAGCAACTGGTCAAACCACCAGTCTGATCTATATAAGGGTAACGAGGTTTAATTGGGCAATGGTAAAAACATCTCCTTTGATGATATAACCAATAAGAGAGGGGTAGGTTTCTGGTATGATCCATAAAGGTGTGTGTTTTAAGGCTTAAAAATAGTAGTAGAACGATAATATTCACTAAATATGTATGTGTATTTCTTATTAAAAAGAACTAAAGACAAAGTTTTTTTTTAAAAGTTAAAATTTTTTTTATCGTTCTACTACTGTTTTTTACTTGTAACACATAACCTTTACAGATTTTACCAGAAACCTACCCCTCTCTTTGTCTAACAAAAGTTTTCATATCCCATTACATAAAGTAGTAAGGTAACTTAAGATTTCGAAACCAACTTAACTGGTTGAGTTTTCCATTTAAATAAGATTCACATAGGTCCCATGTTAGTTATGGGCTAATTTCCTACCCCTCCCGCGAAGCCGCTAGTTAGAAATAAAACAATAACTTTAAAGATCTTGTCCTATTGTACGTGTAAAATATCATCATTTGTGCATCCCTTTTCTATAAAATATCTATGTTAAAATATGAAGATTCCCTGCCTAACTTTTTGAGTACTTACTTCATCATTAGCTAAGAAAATATTCTTAATACCTGTCAATTAGCAGGTCTTTTAACATTTCCCTGCCATCCTTAATTCTTGACAGGATCAGAGTTGTGTTCACAAGGATACCCCAAGCTTTCTCATCTGACATGTTGCAACTAAAAATTAAATCAAATTAACATCATGTTTGTTTGTTCGTGTGTTTCTAGTGAGTAAATATCTGTTTAACGAGGAGGATTGACCATTTGGGGGCTCGGTGACGCTTCGGGTACAAGTCCTCTCCACGCCACCTTCAACAAACTCTTCGTTTGAATTGCAGTGTAACACGCTCAATCGCCCTGGGTATTATGTAGGTAACACCTAATATACAACCAACTCTTTGATTGCACCATAATGTCTAGAAGTCATAACTGTGCAAGGTAATAAGTTGTGCCTGTTTTAGGCAAAGGCATTCCCTCATACTCTATCTATGTCACACACATGACATAGCAGCAGTAGAACCCACTTTTAACATCATGACGCGGAGTTCATAAAATATTATTTGGGGGGCAGATGGAGAGATGGTAAGATTATTTTATAAGGTTCACCTGCAATCAAAATATTTGAAGAGTTTGTCAGCAACCTCCATTAAATCCTCCAGATTTTCTCCATTATCATCTTCCTCCATTTCATCAAAATATTCATCTTTTTGGAAGATTCCCTGTAAACATTTATAATTAAAACTCAAAGTTATAGCTTCCAAAAGATATAAAATTAAAAAATAAAATATGTCTATTAATACATGATAATTAAAGGGGGGATATTTAGAGGAAGCGTTTGAGCAGGGTCGGCATGATATGGTCTCTCGTAATCAGTGAGGTTTCAGCTTTTACAGAACCGAAGTTTTTGTGAACCAGAAACAGCCAATAAACTGACAGCGTCCGTAAAATGTAAATGACTGCTGTCAGCGGAAGCTGCCGCCGGTTTTTATGACAGGATTAGAATTAAATAATATGAGGAATATATTAGGAAAAAAGAAATCCTACTATTTCGACACTTTTTATTCTTTAAAGGCGGAAAAATTGTGGAGTTTAAATAAAATGAATCAAAAATTTCAAATTAAAGCCAAATAAAATTTTAGTATACCTGACAATATTTTACAGCATAGTCTTGGTAAGGAAACTTTTTACTGAAATTAAAATATTTCTAACAAAGGAATAATAAATAAATTTTAAAAAAATAATATTTACACTAAGGCTTAGAACAGGTTCTCAGCCATACTACAAAATCATGTATAGCACGCAAGGTATTTAAAAAAAACTTTCTACGAATAATAAAACAAAAGTACAGTTTTGTTAGCCCGGGCCTTCTCCCTTTTACCATCAGCGGAAAACTGTCTATAATACGATATAATAAATAACAATTTTTAAATAAATAAACTTACCTTGCTTGCTTCAGAGCCTTCTGTGTTACTTTACTTTTAAAGTCTCTAATTTTCAAATAGTTTATCAAACTTCTATGCGTTTTCTCATCTTGTCTATTTTCATCCCTGAAAAAAATGATAAGTTGTAATTTAATTTAAATTAAAAGGCAGTAAATTAAATCCTTCTTTTTTCCAGAATTACTTCAAAACCAATCAATATCTCCTGGATTGTAACCGGTTCTACACCTTCTGAAAAATATTACAGACAATTTTTCACGAATATTAAAATAAAATCATAAAATTAATACCAATTTTTATTAAAAAAAACTGGTTTTAATCTTAAAGAATTTCATTTTAATATTCGCGGAAAGCTGTCTAATATACGTTGCGATAAATAACTATTACCTTATTCGAGACAACGCCTGTGCAGTTGTGTTGTGATGATAATTAATCTCCAAATACCAGGTCATCAGTGGCAGCATATTTGTGAACTCCTTGCCAGAGTCACACATCAACTTTATCAATTCCTAAACAAATTAGGTATAATTCCATTAGAGGAGGAAGAGGTAAAATAACTGTATTTCCCAATCACAATGACCTTGTGCCGACTCTCAATTGGGTCTTTGAAAAACCAATGGTGTAGGGGATACCAACACAGCCATGTAACAGAAAACAATTTGCTAGCAGACGAAAATATGGGTTAAAAACTTTATTTTCACGGGGTGGGGACCCTGTGTCGATTTTCAATTGGGTCTTTGAATATTAGCCAATAGCGTTGCAAATATTAACACAGCCAATTCGCTACACAAGAGAAGTAAGCAATTTGCTAGACGACGATAAAGGTGCCCACCACTGAAACTAGGTAGTTGTCGGGGTTATGCATCTAAACTTGTACATTTATTAGACCAATATAGATGTAGAAAAATATAATAGTCTTTTAATTCCCAAGTATTTTGAAACAACGCGTGACTTTTCTCCAGGTATTGTTTTTTTTTTATAGATCAATTAGTTTCATTAGTTGGTAAGTTGTATTTTTAGGGTTGGGCAGGATACCTGGCCAATCCATTTTCAATATCCGGCCGAATACTGGATATTAAAATTATCCGGATACTGGATATTAAACTATCCGGATACTGGATTTTGAAACTATCCGGATACCGGATATACGGCGTTGGCCATATATCCGGCCGGGTATTGGATAACCGGCATAAGAACTCAGCCGGATATCCGGTATTCGATGTCCGGCCAAAAAAGTATCCGGTCCAACACTAATTTTAATACCTAATCAACTTCATTAATTTATTTCTTTAAGCTTTATTTCAACTAAAATTTCTTACTTGAGAGTAATAATCCAATTCAGTATTAGACCTGTTTTTCTCCTAAAAATTTATTAGTTAAATCAAGATTTAAAACAAAGACATTTTCAATATACAAAATGGAAACACAGAGTAATTTGAAGAGCTTTTAATCAATGAATCAAAAAGATTAAGAATAACATCAAAATCTTAGAGGTTAGAGAGAAGGAATAATGATAATTAAATTGAGAAGGAAGTAATACGCTAACAAAAACAGAACATATTTTAACTAGCAGCTTGCGCCTAGAAGCTTCTAGTGGTACTTAAGGTGGGAGGGTGAAAGTCGACCCCTCCCCATCATAAGTTTGAGTTTAAAATTTTTGTTTATAAAATATTATTTTGGTCATTTTTTTTTGGGGGGGGGTGTAATGGACAAATATTGATTGTAACTCTTTAGGAGACCCTTGGCACAGTTGAGAGCTTGACACTGAAACCATGGAGTAACGATTTGAAGATAAGGCATGTGGTTTTAACCAACTTGTGTGTGTAGGCACACTGCCTTCGAGATTACTAAGATGAATAAAAGGGGCGAAGATTCAAGATAAGGGGCGAAGCTAGTTGAGAGACTGATTTACGTTGAGACCATGGAGAAAAGATATGAAGATAAGGCATATGGTTTTTACCAACTTGTGTGTGTAGGCACACTGTCTTCGAGAAAGGACTAAGAGGAGAACTTGTGAAAGTGTAAGACAGAAAAATCCCAATATACAGCCTACAGAATGCCTTCAATCTACTCCACATAGCCACCCAAAATAGTTCAAATATACATTTTTATTTCTTAAATCTACAACTTCTCTTTACTAGTTCCTCTTTGAAGGATTGTCTACATTTTATTCCTTAAACCTTTTCTTCTCTTTACTAGTTCATCTATGAAAAATTGTCCTGAAATTAAGCCGTAAAATAACAGTTTGGCAAATGAACTTTTTATGTAATTGTAAATAGGATATATTGTAAAAAATGCACTTAAACTCAAAAGTAAAAAGCAAAGCAAATTAAATTCTTTTTATATTTTTCAGAAAGTAAAGTAAATGAATCAATAAGTAATATTTAATTATAAGGGTGGCCATAATAGGTAAATCATTTTATATTATTAATTTTGTAATCACCTTGAGGTAAATTTAGTTATCGAAATTAGTATCAAATGCTATACTAAAGTCAAACTACATTGTATCGAAATGAACATTAAATGCTATACTAAACTCAAACTACAGTTTATCGAAACGAGTATCAAATGCTACACTAAAGTCAAACCTACATTTTATCGAACGAGTATCAAATGCTATTATAAAGTCAAACCTACATTAAAATAAGAACTCATATGAATTAAATCAAAGGTTATTCTAAAGTCTAACCTACATTAAAGTGAAATCATTGGAATATTGAGCTTAAATTTACTTAACCTTAAATTATAAACCCAACCACTAGATGTAGCTTTAAATAATGCTATTTCTTTTTAGGTGGTTGTTCAAATCAGTAGCTGAGATCCTGTATGGACTAAAAAGACCCCTAAAGCCGGAAAGACCCCTAAAACCAGTAAGACCCCAGCTGACATTCAAGCCTAGTAGCGGAAAACAAGCTCTGTTTAAGCGGACAACAAGCTGAAGTGTGCCCTGCCTGTAAAGGGGCAGCTTAACACACTATAAAAAAGGTATAGAATATTATACTCTTTTCTATTACC
>LS051993.1:21760-34797 GCA_900241095.1 Acartia tonsa | reverse complement strand
TTTTTTAAAAATACAGCTTTGTTTGAATACGAAAACGATCTGACTTATGTTAACCCCACCCAACTAAACACCCCCCCCCCCCCACCCATCCCCATTCCCAGTAAAAACACAGTCACTTCAATTAAATTAAATATCGCCTATGAATCTGAACCTTTTTTATGTCGCAACTACTCTTCAATTCATGTTAAGGTCTATCTACATTAAATTTTTTAATGGTCACAAATATTAGAACTGTATTTAGACTGCAAGAATTTAAATTAAATATGATTTTTTGTCTTTTAATTTAACAAAAGTAATAGGTATAGTTTGTTAGTATTTTAATAAAGGAGAAAAAGATAATAAGTTTCTTTATAATTAGGGGTTTAAATGATATCATATCATTATCAATATAGCATTGATTCACTTCTGCAAAATAGTACAACAGCATTTAGCTTCATATGGACATTGATAGGTTAAATTTGCATAGTTTCTTATTGAAAGTATCAAAATTGACCTTACATAAAAGATTGCAGTGTAAAAATAGCTTTTTATTGCATTCAATAATGAAGGACAAGTAATATGGAGAATAAATGGTTGAAAAGGACAACTGAAAACAAAGAAAAAAAATATTTAATGTCTTTTACTTAGCTAACATAATATGTTTTTAAACATGGTACTAGCCAATAGAAAGAGGTCTATTTGACTGTATATTATACTGGTATCTTATATATTGGCTTAAAAACTGTCGGTACTGTTACTAGACTATTTATATCCAAACTTTTCAACCAATAACTAACATGTACAGAAGGGTTAATTTTGTTCATCATCATTATGGATATAAATCAATTTATCCCATTGTCTTATCCCTTATGATCCCTGCTTTAACTTATATTTTAAAGCAGTGTAAATATAATATATTTGTTATGACTTTTGATAATTCTTTTTAGTATAATTGTCCCTATGCTATGGTGTAATTGCACTAAAACCTGAATTGTATAATGTTTGTCCGGCCTAAATGGGTTAGCATGGTAAAAATGTCTTGTAGCATTGCATTAACTTTTATGCAACTTACAACTTCAGATGTTAATATAAATGCGCCAAAAATTATGCATATATCAGCTGATGAAAAACTACATCAGATCTATAGTATAGATGTAGATACAGATAACTACCTCCATCCCTTTTTCAATGACCTTTTTCGTCTGCTAGCAAATTGTTTTCTGTTACTTGGCTGTATTAATATTCCTAACACCATTGGTCGATTTTATTTCCCAATTGGGAGTCGGCACAAGGACATTGTGATTGGGAGATACATTAATTTAACCATTTCTCCGTCTAGTCTTTTACTCTTTTTACATGTAATAAATGATTAATATAAATTTTCTGGAATTAAGAAACATATTTGATAAAACAATCATTCCTCAAAATTGCATTTAATTTCTTTAGCCACAAATTATTACTTCATTCAATTAATATTAGTGAAGCTGCTCTACAAGTGATAATATCTGTCCGTCTGTCTGTCTGTCTATCTGTCTTTCTTTTTGTTTGTCTGGCTTTGTTTGTTCTTCCTTCTGTAATGCTGCTTTCAATTGGGTTCTCTCTCTCGCATAAATAAACTGTGTACTCTCAATGTATGCTCACTCATTATTTTAAACTACATCATTATGCTTTTGTACAGAGTTATCCTTGTTAATTCTAAATGCTAATATTGCTTGTTTAATTTCAGGATGTATTCTGTGTGAACTATTGACTGGATACCCGCTGTTGCCAGGAGAGGACGAAGGTACTACATTTTTTTTTACATATCTTGAACGTTTTAATCAAATCTAAAGATATTTATAATTTACAATCATTATGCAAAGAAATTTATAATATCTATCTATGTGTCAATGAAGTATCTGTATATAAGAATTTTTGTCTACCTTAGCTGTTTTCATAGGATTCTAATATTTTGCGGCGAAAATTTGAGTTATAATGTCAGTTTATTTTTTAGCTAAGAATATTTAGAATACAATAAAGGGCGAACAAATATAAAAAGTAACAAAGTTATTTTAGCTTTTGGATGGACATTTATAAATATAGTGTAACCTCTTTGCAAAAAAATGTTCGAAGCTAAAAATATAAATATTTGAAAAGCTATTTATCACATAAGAAAATATTTTTGCTCGATAATGACCGATTCTTACGTAATTAAAGCAAAAATATTTTTCTTAGGTGTCGCACATCTTAAAAATTCGCAGCTACTCTACATTTGGCATTTTCTATATTTTAATCCTCTTGGAATAAACATTGGATAAATAATCAACTACCCTTAATTCCCCCTAATATTTATCATCCAATGCCGTAATATTTTATCCATATATAGAAAAAGGCCTTAAAAGTAATTTCTCGGGATAAAAAGCTTCGCTATATTAGCACAAAAATGACATTGTTATCCTTGAAAATTTTGCTCCTTTTTTTGCTATTTAGTTGCTAACGCGTTTTTTACCCTTTTAGTCTTTACTGAAACTAATGTTCTAACTAAGTCCCCAAAGTTTCGTCGATTTTTTTGGGTGGGTGGGACTTTTATTGAATTTTAATTAGTTGGTTCATTAAGTTGAATTTTATGCATCATCATTGGGGATATACATTATACATCAATTTATAGGCAATTGTCTTATCCCTTTAGATCCGTGATTTCACTTTTATTTTTAGGTGACCAGTTATCCTGTATTATCGAGCTATTGGGCATGCCACCACAGAAATTATTGGACCAATCCAAGCGAGCCAAAAACTTTATCTCATCACAAGGTAAATGATGGTGACTCTGTGTAAGGGACAGACGTTTGGACGGGTTCTAGTTTAGAGTAGGAGTGCTATACATTACAGGCAAACGGATAACTTATTTACTTTTCAAGCTGGTTTTTTTTGGCATTCAAATAAGATTTATTTATAAAATATAGTTTGTGGGCTGTTTTTCATATATTTTTATTTCTTTTAGGGTACCCCAGATACTGCACTGTCTACACGTTACCCGACGGCACAAACGCGTTGAACGGCGGCCGCAGCCGGCGCGGCAAACCCCGCGGACCCCCCGGATCCCGCGAACTGCGCACCGCACTCAAGGGTTGCGACGATCCGCTGTTTTTGGACTTTATCCGCCGCTGCTTGGAGTGGGATCCGTCTGCGAGAATGACGCCGACCGCTGCCCTAAGACACGCCTGGCTTAGAAGGCGGTTGCCAAGACCGCCCCAGGTACGAAACTAAATAAACGCAGGGAGGAAGGGGACATTGGGCAGTTATTACACTAGTCCCCAAAGATTTATTTATAACACTTTCCTAATTTCCAACTTTGGGGACTTTTATTGCATTAAGATTGGTTAGTTCAATAAGTTGAGTGTCAAAACAGAAGAAGTAATTTTGTGTATCATTGGGGATGTATATAAATTTGTCTTATCCCTTTAGATCCCTGAAATATTTTTCATAACAAACACGTGCAAAAACACAATTTTTGCTTTGAAAAATTTCCTGAAAATTTTGTCTGTCGTTATAGTTTTGTATTATTTTATATTGACCTACAATTTTCACTAGATAGTGTTTCAACCATTTGTAAAATTAACAAAAAAAATAAATAGCAATTTTATCATATTATTTAGCATAATGTACTTTCTTTGAATTAGTGGATAGGTCAATTTTAAAAAACAAGACTCAAAATTTGCTAAATGAAAAGTTAGCTGTATTAAAAAAAAATGATTTGATAGTTTTGATTTGATCCTTAAACACGAAAATTATTCTTAGAAATTCAAATATTTTTGTTGCCTAAATAGTTTTTCAAAGACAGAATTAGTATTTCCTTTTACAATCTTTTAAGGAATTACTTTTAATATATCTAATCTTTGTCTGTAATGCTATGCAATTTTCTCGGCTGCTATTGAAAATAGATGACTGAAATTTATCGTGAAGATTCCCTGTATCAATTATTTTCAAGTTTATAATTTACTTTGTCCGTCAGTCTGTCTGTTATGTATCAAAATCCATTTTAAATACATTTTGAAATTTATTTCAGAAAAGTTTTTGTTATTTTTATTACTCATTGCTTAGGTATTTATTAAATGATCACCATCTATATAATTATCTTTTTGTGATTCGACCTCTCTTGATATTGTAATCCTTGTCAAATGATTTTTATAACTTTCAGGAGAACACTGAATCTCCCAGCGGTACGCTGCGCAACACAAGCAGTTCAGGCGGCGGCGGCAGCAGCCGCAACTCTGGCAAGCTGAACACCATCGCGACCGCGGGATCCGCCAAGATGCGGTCTAGTGTTGTGGAAGCGGACGGGCCTAGCACACTTCACTCAAGGAATGGAGAACTATGAATTACCTGAAATTTTTACCTTTACTATTTTAAAATCCTCTCTTACGATTTTATATTTTTCCTAGCAACAGGACTTCAAAAAATAAAAGCTTTTCAGTTAGGAAATATTATCTTTAAAATTGACATATTTCAATTTTCTCGCTTGTAAAATTAAAATTAGTAACTTGACCCTTTATTAATAGTTCTCTATTAAAATAGGCATAACAGCACTAAGCTGCCACAGATACCCAACAGTATAGCATAATCACGTACAGACCATTGATTATAGAAAAGCTTCGCTTTCAATAATCTGTACATTCAACAAAACAAGGATGACACAAGACCACATTTAATTGTAGGAAAGACTGCTTTTTAGCATAAAACAGGTAAATTGGCTTTAACATTTATTTACCTAATTCAATAAGGAATTCCCAGTTTGCCATTTTTTTATAGGAAGTAGAATGCACACTATTCTTATATGATTCTATATTTTGTATTTTTAACTAAATCTAATAATTATTTCCTTTTCAGGCTTCAGCCCTTCCAAACTTTTCCGTTTGGTGGCAAAGCAAACCCACCCAAAAACACAAAAATAAGTCAGCCTTCAAAACAACAAGAAACCTAGAACAACTTGTCACCATTTTCACCTGGAATATTAGACTTGGAGATTCTGTACAGTATCACAGCAACGCTCCAGAGGCCTTTTCTAGTCTGAGTTGAGTTCACAGGATTTCCCCCCCTGGAGACACAACTCTTTCATGGCATTAATATCAGTTATAATTGTCCTATTCTTCAATCAATCAATCAAATCATGAAGAATTAGTGAAAATATCAAAAAACAAAATGGCTGACAAATTACGTAAAGATCCATCTTAAAATCTAATGGCCACTGGTTGCAGTTGCTAAGCCTGAAATGCGTGTCTGAAACTTATCCTTGTTACAAAAACAAAGCAACTTTAATCACACGTGTCTCATTTTTGTGTTGTGCTGTACATACAAGATTCATATGTGTTATGCGCGCCACGCACACAATGCCGCGCAATGGATTTGACGCGCTCCAAAAAGTTGGCGCGTTTTTTTTTAACTACACTCCACCTCTCCTCTCCTCCTCCCTGTAAAATCTCAAGATAACACCAAAGCATATAAAGACTCAGAATCAGAATGTTGTCTTTTATATAATTGGCTGTGCGATATGAATTCAACAAAAAAAAACATGAAAATAGGTCTGATATTAATATAATGATTATCCATAAAAAGAAATAAGATAATCCCAGCCTAGTTGAAGGCTGACAAGCTGCTGAACATTATGCTGATGATGCTTCAGTGTAGAAATTAGATGAAAATGATTGAGACAAGGATGACCTTAATTAAACTAGAGAAATAGAGACAATGTTAATTTAAAAAGGTTCATCATTCATCTCACATTTCCACAAGATCTCATTCTTTTCCAAAGCTCAAAAATTCTCAAAATATGATTTGTAACTCGTAGCAGTGCTAAAAGTTAATAATCATTAAGTTGTAGATATTAAAAAAAGCCTAATTAAAAAAGGTTTAAAGCATAAATTAAAAACACTCCTAATGTGAAATATTGTATGATATGTTAATAATGAAAATTGTGACAATTCAAGTAAAAAATGGAGAATTAACTAATTGACGAGAAAAAGAAATCCAACTGAAAAGAAATTTTGTTGGTGAATTTCCTAAAGAATTGATCTATGTAGTGTGTTCATGTGATAGTTTAGTCAAACATATCCATAGTTAAACAAAATAATAATAATAATACGATACCATCATTTGAACCTCCTTTTCTTGTTGAAACCTCTCTAGCAACTAGCTAACCAACCAAACTTGCTGCAGTCACAAAAATTTGCATCTAGACAAATTAGATCAAGAATTCAAAAACAAGGCGGCAATACTTTTGGCGCCAGAAATTGCGCGGCAATTTTTGTGAACATTGCCGCGTATGATTCCCAACTAGTCAGAGACTGAGCAAGAAAAAATAATGTCATTTGTCTGGTTTTTCTCCACACAATTCTGTAGATTTTTCATGACAATGACAGTTATTGTGTAGATTAAATAGCAAAATTCATGTTTTGCCCGGCCCCCCCAAGAGAAATAAACAATGTTGTTGTAATTTTGACTATAATACAGCTTACTATACACCATGTATTATTCATTGTAATGTACAATTGTATGTAAAAAATGACCCAGAGGTAAAGAATCTGATTTCAAAATGAGCTCAAATTGTCTTTTTAAAAGTTTTAGCATACATAGATAGAAAATATGATAGAAATATCTTTTTACAAATTTAAGATATTTATAGATTTAATAATAATAATGATAGAAATTAGAGGTTAATAAGATTTTTAAACCTTTGAACAAATTATTAAAGATACATATTTTAATGTTTCATAAATATAAAATAATTATAGGCTTAAATTCCAATTTATCCTAGAGAAAAAGACTTTTTCAAATTCATCTAATATCAATGAAAAATAGTAAAATTAAGATATTCAAAAAAAAATTGCAAAATAAATTTTTTTCCTGCCATTTTTTTACCATTATTATACTACCTACCTACTACAGGGTGAGGGTAATATGTTCCAAGTTTATCATTTTGACAGTGAAGCTTATGAACAGACCTTAATCCTATTTTTTTTTATTATTTTAGATTGTTTTGTATCGTCTTTGTTACAATTGTTATTAGTTCTTTGTTTTACTTTCAATTATTTTTTTTATAATTTTCAAGTAGAACGTTTTTACTATGGTCTCATTTAATACTCAAAACTCGGAAACTGCCCAGATTTTTACCTTTTTTTATCATTATTTTCCATGACAACAATTTTGAACCTTTCTTGCCTATTATTGATAATATTAAGTTTTCAAATGTGGTTAACTTCTACTTATTATCATTATATTTTGCCAAATAAAGGCGCAAGTTATAAATGATTTTTTTTACTTTTGCGCCAAATTTATTGGTTTTTCAAAAAAAAAAGCATGTAACTTATGCATGGTAATACTTGCAGCATATTAAAAAAAAGATGGTCGTGCAATATTGATTATATTTTTAGGAATATAATTATTTAGTATTCCTTCTTAAATATCCAAATTAAATTTGTAAACCTAGTTCTAGAATTAAACATAAAAAAAGTCAAAATGAAATGTTTAAAAAAGATGGCCAAATTGATTTAAACCTTTAAGATTTCAACTATTTTTATATAGCAAAATTTTGCATAAGTATCGTGTTTCTGTTGCTTTTTTATTATTAATTATAATCAATTTTTACTGGCAATATTTTGATAGTTTGCAGCCGGGGGGGAACCCAACCCCTGCGGGAAACTACCCAAACTAGAACTCATTTACTAGAATATAATTAACTGGACGCTGAACTATAATCATATTTGTGTTTTGTGATGTAGTAAATTTTTGTAAAGTTGTCTTCGAATAATTCAAATTATGTTTTTTTTTTCCTCTCTTAGTTGGGTAAAACCGCGTATTTCTGGTGCGGTTGGCCCGAAAATAGCGGTTTCACTCACCTTTTATTTGTGTGCTCAGTTTGTCCAGACAATTTTATTTTTATCTGTTTAAATTTAAAGAAAAGAGGGGTAGGGGATAATTTTAATAAATTGTGCCTAAGTTTTTAAAAAAGAATTTTCATATTTCAAAATGAAATAAAAATTATTTTTGGCATAGTCAATTGGATATCCCGCCCCATAAATTATTTTTAATCAATTAAAATCAAATTTTAATAAAATAAAATTGTGTAAATAAACTGCCATACATTGTTCTAAACATAAAAACATTAATTTGCCCAAAGATTTAATTAAATATTATATTCAATTCTTTGTAAATATGCAATTAAAAAATATTGAATATATCAAAAAAGGTTAAAAAAGCAGAAATTTGTTATTTCATTAATTTGAATCGAGCTTAATTTTCATTTTATCAAAAATAAAATCATAATTTTCATCTAAATAGTAGTTGAAATATTTCAAATTAGATTCTCTTAGTTAGAAATTAATAAAATTCTGCTTTTTTCCTCATAAACTTCTGATAATATTACAAAATAATCAAAATAATGTTATAAAGCTGAAATTCTGCCCTCTGTATTTTTCACAATGATATTCTTTTTTTTTTTATGCCTTCTAAGTTATTTCTAATTTGGTGAATTAAAATACATTAATAATATAAAACTTTGCAATATTTTTTCTTAATTAATTCAAATTAGTCAAAAAACTTTTTAGAAATTGAAATTAAAATACAAATTGTATTTTAAAATTCACTATTTTTTCTTTAAAAAATACCACTGCTACTACTCTCTGTGAAGAAACCAATTTTTAGTTGAATTTTTTACACCCCCTTTACCAAATCTTGCCATTACGTTTTTTTTTATGAATTATTAATTAATTTTTCTTCTTTTTGTGCACATTAATAAAAATTAATTTAGGAGCATTTTTTAAAATAGAATAATCCATTTTTTTGTGTAAATTGTTCATTGATGTGTACAAAATAGTGTACATACACTCTGATTGTACACAATTACACATTACTTTACTGTATTTCTCTGTACACATTGTACATGTTTAAATATAAAGAAAAATAGCACAATTTCAAGAAAATTCAAAATCCTATAACTTCAATTAATAGCTCCTTTAAAAATCTTTCTCAACCACTCTACCTAAATAAAAAATAGAATATTATCAAACATAGAATGAAAAACCTGTAAAAAATATTAAAATAACTCCTGCTTTTTGTTTCCAAAATTTTATTTGGAATGGCCAGGGTTTGCTACTGGCTGTATTATTATTAATAATACTTGTAGTTTGTCTGTATGTCTCTGTCCAGTGGGCATACAACAATATTAAATATTATATTTGTATTTATAGATAAATGTTTTTACATTTACACCAAAAAAACGAATGTAAATAAAAATTTGCGTCTCAAAAAAATCATGTTTTTTGTTGCTATAGATGAGAGCTGCTCTTTGACTAAGGGTTATCTGTATGTCTTATGTCCAGGGAGGGAGGGTACATAAGGCTGTTTATTACACTAGTCCCTTTTTATAACAATGTTTTCTTATTCGTTGGCTTATTAACTATGGGGGACTTCGATTAAATTTTTATTGGTAGGTTCATCAAGTTGAGTGTCCAAACGTTTCAACCACTATTTGTATTCTACAATGGAATGGATATCTTTTTTATGTATTTTAGAATTGTCATATCGATTTTGAACTTAGTTACGGTTCAGAAAGCGTAGCAACTCTATAATCATTACCAGAATCTCCGTATGTCTATTTTAATCATGTTGCTTTTTTGGCAATTCAACAACAAATTTCTAAGTGATGTAATAATCTGATTGTTCGGAATTTTTGTATACCGATTCTATGTGACGACAAAGTACAATGTTGTAAGCAAGGCATTTCTATAATAAAATATAAAAATGTAAGTATGTCCTTAAGCATTATCCTGTATTTAAGCTGTTTTGTGTTGATTTTTATTCATTTATATTCGGATTATTCAGTTCTGACGCACTACAAGGTTTAATGTTCGTTTGTCCTACCGTTTCCGAGCTTTCATGGATGTTGTCATCCTTGTTTAATCCCGTTTACTGTCCGCTAAAAGCTGTCTATGATAATATGCAATGTAAGGTTTCGAAATGGAATATCATCCGCTGGATTAGAACTGAAAATTGAATTACAATGTTGACAATATCCATACGTAGCGATGAATTACCGATAGATTTCCAATATGATTAATCAGCAAAATTTCCTAAGCAAAAGAGAAAATGATATCCTCCTCTGGTGCATTACTGACATACTGGTGGACCAAGTGAGATGCAGAGTAGACACTAATCAAGCAGAAAAATATTTAATCAACCAAATTAGCTGTTCATCCTGGAAAGCTGCAGAGTAAAACAAATTTTTAGAAAATAATCAAATAATCGTCAGGGCATTAACAATTAGACGTAATACACTTTTTCAAATCTAATTCTTCTGATTACCTAAAAAGTTACCTAGAAATAAATGTAAATTTTTTTATCTCTATTGGTCTCTAAAAAATCAACAGATAACGGTAGCACAGTGGTTTTAACAATTTCTAAGCAATGTGCAAGATTTTAGCTCTTCTGCATATTTCTACTCAAACACTCAAAGGCCAAAGATATGATATCCAAAAAAAACAAAATCTACATAGAAAATATACTTAGAATTGTGAAAAAAGACATCGCCAGTGCCAGAAAATGCGATTAAGATTGTTGTGTCGACTCAAATGTTTGATGTGCAATCTTTGTACCGAGACTAGCGCCGGTGATTTTTTCACAATTTTCAGTGGACTTTAATTGACAATAGAGTTTTTGGATATCATATCTTTGGCCTACTATATTTAAGATGAAAATACACCCAACTGAATGTCTGAATGTTACGTAACATACCCCCTGCAATCTTTTTGATTTTGGTTAAAGGAGGCTTTCAAACCACCTGCAAATATTCTGTGCCTTTTGTATCCTTTGTACATATTTTGAGGTAAATATTACAAGGGACAAAGGAATAGGTAAATATTATCAGGGATAAAGGAATAGTTAAATATTAGCAGGGATAAAGGAATATGTAAATATTAGCAGGGATAAAGGAACATGTAAATATTAGCAGGGATAAAGGAATATGTAAATATTAGCAGGGATAAAGGAATATGTAAATATTAGCAGGGATAAAGGAATAGGTAAATATTAGCAGGGATAAAGGAATAGGTAAATATTATCAGGGATAAAGGAATAGGCAAATATTAATCAGGGATAAAGGAATAGGTAAATATTAATCAGGGATAAAGGAATATGTAAATATTGGCAGGAATAAAGGAATAGGTAAATATTAATCAGGAAAAAGGAATAGGTAAATATTATCAGGGATAAAGAAATATGTAAATGTTATCAGGGATAAAGGAATTGGTAAATATTATCAGGGATAAAGGAATAGTTAATTATTATCAGGGATAAAGGAATAGGTAAATATTTTTGCAGGGAGAAAGGAATAAATAAACATTAGCAGGAATAAAGGAAAAGGTAAATATTAATCAGGGATAAAGGAATAGGTAAATATTGGCAGGGATAAAGGAATATGTATACATTAGCAGGGATAAATAGGAAAATATTAATCAGGGATAAAGGAATAGGTAAATATTAGCAGGGATAAAGGAATAAGTTAATATTAGCAGGGATAAAGGAATAGGTAAATATAATTCAGGGTGAAAGGAATATGTAAATAGGTAAATATTAATAAAGGAATAAGTAGATATTATCCTCATAATAAAGTACCAAAGGATCTTGCTAACCGCTGAACTGTCCTTAAAAGGATAGCTTGTCATAGGTCCCGGAAAGGTTTATAACTATTTTAGGGGAAGGTTCAACAAGCCTCCAAAGAGAAATCGTCCCTAGAAAATTTTTTTTTTACTTTTTCTGAACTAAAATTTAAAATGGATGGGGGATGGGGCAACCCCCCAATTTTTTTTTACTTTTTCTTTTGAAATCTAAAATAATAAATTGGGTTATCAAATTCGACTCTCCCCTCCTCCAGTTTCCCTAAAGGCCTCCTGATAAAGAAATAAGTAAATATTAAAGAAAAGGTTTGTGCTTTTAATTATTTTTATTTAAAAAAAAATATTTTTACAAGATAGGTATAAAAATAATCTTTAAATTCACTGGTAACTCGTAAAAGAGAAAAATCAATGCAGAAAAAAATACCAGGTGAATAATGAACAAAGAGAAAAACATAAGTTAAGTACTTAAAAAGTCTTAAAAACAAAACAAAAATATAGGCTATTTGAAATAAAAATGTACTAGGTAACTTAAACAAAAAATGCAATTTTAAATCTGGCTTTTAATGGAAAAACAACAAAAGCAATTTTTTTCAGCATAAATATGTAATTTTTTTAAAATACAGTACCTCCAAAAGCATTTTTAAAGAAACAAAAAATACTTTGTAGGTAAAAAAATACCTTAAACAAAACAAAACAAAACAAAATTTGTTACATGAAACTAAAATGCAATTTTAAATCTGCTTTTCAATGGTAAATTATCAAAAGCATTTTTATTGTTTTTTTCAAATATAATTTAACTACAGAGCCTTCAAAACAAAATAAAAAACTTTAGGTATAGGGTATATGAAATAAAAAAAAGAAATTAAATCTCATTTTTCAATCTCAAGCGAAAAAAATATGCATATATTTAAGGCAACTTTAAGACAATTTTCAGTAACAAAAAATATTTGTAAGTAAATAGCAAATACATAATTATTTTTAATTGAAAAAATACAAAAATACCTATATAAGTAAAAAAATAAATCCAAAACCAACTTTTTTATGGCATACAAAATCAAAATTTTACTTTCTAAATATCTCCTTCGTCGTCGTCTGAAATATTATATTCTGGGGATTTTGTGCTCGCATCTGAAACATCATCTGAAAATAGATAAAAATTTATGAATAGACATTAAGGGAGGGGTCATTGGACTGTAAATTACACTGATATATACAGTTTTCAAAACATGTTAATCTTTGGGTACTTATATTTGATTGGTAGTTACAAACTAGTAGTGATCAACCTTTTAAACCAAAATTTTATCCAAAGAAGGGTTAATTTTGTTTCTCGTTTTCATTCGAATCCGGTGGATAAGAACCGGTTCTCATCAATACGAAAAAACTATGTCTAGCATCGTATTATATCCAGCTTTC
>LS051991.1:12638-22678 GCA_900241095.1 Acartia tonsa | reverse complement strand
AATTTGGAGTAGCACAGTTCTATCAGGTTTGATAGAAGCTTTCTCATTGAAACCATTAGAGATCTGGATGTTAAAGTTGACTGGTTTGGACAGTGCTCCAGAACCAATCAATCAAGATGTAATAACAGTACTTAAATTATTAAGCCTACGAATGAAAGAAGGTGTTTTTAAAACTTTGGGTACTAGTGGGATGTACGATCTAATGTCCCTACCTCGATGATATTTCCCCCATTTGTCTAAACTGAGGAGAATTCTTACAAAACTTTATGGCTCACTGCTTCACTAAAATTGAGAAGCTCGCTAAAAAACTAGTGGGGATAATTTTGCCTCACTGCGAGCTTCACTTATTTTAGTGAGGCAGTGAGCCAAACAAAAATTTTTAGGAATTCACCTCAGTTTTATGATGATTACTCAGGAGAAAGGAAACATTTTGGACTGAAAAATAAACCGAGCCAAATAATTTTTATATCTTTTTGAAGAAAAGGCATATAGTTTTTACTTCTTCCATAATGAAGACCTCACTATTGATGAAAACTAATATTGTTTATTTTCAAGGACCCTGAAGTGGAGGACATCAACGTGGGCAAGAACTAAGAAGAAACTACCATTTAATACCTGGCAGGGAGAGGATAATGGCGGTTAAATCTCAATCATCCCTCAGAATAGTACACTTAACAATGGGGGGGATAGATAAGATTACCATCCATTGTCGCACTCTTTCATACTTTACTAGAGAGGGGAGGAGACAATGGGCTGTTTATTACACAAGTCCCTAAAGTTTAATAATAACGTTTTCTTATTCGTTTGTTTATCAACTTTGGGGACATTTTTGAATTTGATTGGTTAGTTCATTAAGTTGAGTGTCCTAACGTTTCAACGACCAATCGTATTGTACACAAGGGGTAATTTTGTGTATCATCATTGGGGATGTACATCAATTTATCAGCCATTGTCTTATCCCTTTAGATCCCTGCCTGCACACACATCATATACCTCCAGAATTGTTTCATAATCACCAGTAAATAAAAAAAGGAGCGAAGCAGGCTATTCTACAACAACACGTGTGTCTGTTTGTCGGTTTGTTATGCTCATTTGACTGTCTTATTATACAAGAACATAATGTAAAAATTTATACAAATTATGTGTGTTAACTGATTTTAATTTTATTTTTTTATATGCTATATTTGTCCTACAATTTCCTTATTTCTTCAATACGCTTCGCTACTATTGGTTGCAATTGTCTTTGTTTCACAATAGTTATTTATCGCATCGTATTACAGACAGCTTTCCGCGAATATTAAAATGAAAATTTAACTATGGTATTAATTATGATTTTTTAAAAATTCTTAGAAAACTGACTATAATACGATGCTATACATGATTTTTCAGTATGGCTGAAAACCGGTTCTAATCCAGCGGTTATTAATCGGCTTCGAAGCCATACTGAAAACTTAACTTTTCTGATATTAAGAAATTTTTATTTAGAGCTTTTTATAGAGAATCATATTTTACAAAGTCTTTTTTTTATATTTGCATTAAATATCTCTCGAACTTTTCAATGCCTGGTGATTTTTCTATAAAGGAGGAGGGGTAATTATTGTTAATTCTAAATTACAAAAATAACCCCTCCTGTATTTTTATAAAAAAAAGTTACATTTAGTACCTAATGCAAAAAATAACATAAACACCAGTGTGTAAAAAAAACTTAAATGCCAGTGAATTTATTACAAAAATACATACTGTTATGTTAAAATGTATGGCTGAGAACCGGTTCTATTCCAGCGGATATTAATCGGATTCAAAGCTCCATACTGAGGAAATGTATTAATACATTTTGTTAAGATGTAAATAATATGTTCGATAAACATTGATTATGTTTGATATTGTTGTTTTTATTTTGAAATGTTCAGTTTTGTAGTTATGAATAAATGTATTTTTAAACCATATTTTTTTCTTTTATTTTTTTTTCTTAAAGAACGTGTCCTAACTTTTTTTTAACCCATTCGTGACGGCTCCCAAAGTTCAAAGTTTTGATTAAACATCCAGTTTCCTTAAAGTTAGGTTGGATTTATTATTACTTGGATGATGCAAATTTTCATGTTCTCTAATAAAGTGAAACTCGCAGCGGGCTAAAATAACGATCCTTCACCTTCTACTTATTTATTCAAATATTGAGTGAATTTCTCCTTTTTACTATTACTGAAAATCTGCTCTATAAATTACATATGTTCGTTTGTCTTCTATTAACTTTTGTGCTTCGCTACTGATGGATTTACGTTGTAATCCTTAATCGCTTTTTAACAATACATAAAATCATCCCATAAAATACGTGGATATTGTGACATGAATTTTAGGCGTTAATTTAGGTTGCTAATATAGTCCTTATATATTGGACAATACGTTCCTCTATGGTCGGCGGAGGGGGTAGGGTTTTCGTTATACATATTAGCAAGCTTTTATCGGGGTATGCGACAATCTAACACAATATCCATTGTTTCTGATACTGATACGATTTTAATTGCTAAGCTTAATAGAACACGCATTTTGTACAACAACAAAAAACCATTTTTTTTACCAAGAATATTTATATTATATTATTATAATTTCTATAATATCCATAAGATAATAAGTGCAATGTGTAAATACAGAAGAACAAACTTATTTAATCTCTAAAAATATCAGCCGAACACCATGACCATTTAAAATCTAGGAATCGAACTAGCACCTAAACCAATAGGCAAATCTCAATAAAAGTATGAAGAATATGAAGTTAATCAATCCCTGAAAATCTCAGCCGTCTATCTTGAATAGGAGTCGAGAAAATCATGAAAACTTAAAATGTAGGAATCGATCTAGCACCCCAGTTGATTGACCAATCTTAATGAAACTTGGTGAAAATGTGAAGAATGTTAACATTTAATCCTCGAAAATTTCAGGTGTCTATCCTAAAAAGGGTCCGAGAAAATCCACCTGGTCTCTTACGGACAGATGGACATTGTGAATTACAAAGTAGCTTCGCTAGTAAAAAAACCAACATTTTTTACCAAGAATATTTATTTTATATTATTATTATTTCTTTAATATCCATAAAATAATAAATGCAGTGTGTAAATACAAAGAAACAAAAACGGTGGAAACTGTGGAAACTTAGTAATTTTAATCATAAAAGGGAAAAGCCTACAAAAGGTCTCAATATAATTCTATTTTCCGCTGGATTAGAACCGGTTCTAAAAATTGTGTATCGCAAAGAAATAGACAATTTTCCACGAAAAAAACATAAAATTAATACAAACTTTGTCTGTCGAACCGCCTTTTCAATGACAAAAGACCTCATGGCCTAAAAAACTGGGATTAATCTTGTATTTTTTATTTTACTTTCCGTGGAAAACTGTCTATAATACTATGCGATAAATAGCCATTCGGTTTTGAAATTTATTCCCGCTAATGGAAGAACGGAAAAACGGTTGTAGGGACAGAAAAAAACAGAAATTGAGATATAATACCTTTTATAGAATAATCCCTTTACATTGCGTTGCTACAAAAGACCTTATATCAAGAGACCTTATCCAATTTTTTTTTAAATTAAAGACCCAAAAGTTGAAGTTAAATTAGGTTAAGATTATTGAATATTCACAAATTTATATCCAATAATCTTAACCTAACCTGACTTAACTTTTATCAGATTAGGCCTTAATTGGGATTAGGTCTTATGTAGCAACGCCCCTTGAAATGCACTGAAACAACTCCTTTAGTTTTTAGTTACTTGGTCACAAATCACAGAAATTTTAATTTATCAAAACATTTAGTAACAGTGTGTGTTTGTTTATTGAGGAGGTAATGAAGGAATTAAAGTATGTCCAGGGGGGGAGAGGGTGTTTAACCTCTTATATGTCCATTGAAGGTTTTCAACTATTTTGGGGGAGGGTAGGTCTAACCTTCAAAGCAAAATCACTTCTACAACCAAATTAACCTCCAAAGTTGTTTTATACTTTTTCTAAAAATTTAAACTGAACATTAGGGTTTCAACTCCCCCCCTCCCCCACTCAACCTTATGTGCCTCTATAGGCTTTTAGGGGGCGTAGCCGCTAGTACATTAGGAAGTGACATTTGATCACTTTCTTCACATCCACCTTTATAAGCAAAAAATAAAAAAAAGGAATTAAACTTTTTATGGCGATTTTATATTTTTCTTAGTTATTTTCCGCATAATTTCACAAACAACTTAATTGTCCATGGATATGAAAATAAAAATACACTGTTATTCGGAACCGTTTTAGTTTCCATAGAAACAAAACGGATTCTATATCCTTAATAGACAAGTTTTAGTAGAAAATCAAATACAAAATCGCCGTAAAAAGATAATTCGCCTGGATACAATTCATTTTTGTATTTTAAATAAAAATAACATAAAGGCATATTGAAAAAATATACATACACATAATTAATAATAAGCTCTATGTATAAGATTTAAGTAGATACAAATATAGATCTTTTTTAAAAATTAAATAACATTGGATTGCCACCCTTATTTCTATTTTTGTATTTTTTGTCTGAAGCTGAAGATCTCAGAAAATACTTGTCCTAAGTGGTTGTACTTTTCAGGGAAGCTTATAGATGTCTTGTAGTGGTTCTATGCTATTTTCCTGACATTTTCCATCCCTTCCTGGAGATCTGGGGTGAAGCAACTAGTTCTTTAAAAAGTAAAAATAAATTTCAAAAGAATACCTTAACAAAATGGCTATTGCTTGATGGTAATGAATAGGTTTAATGCCATTCTGGGGATGGGGGAAAGATTTAAGGGTTAGCAATCCAAACTTTTGTGCAAAAAATAAATATTTAACTGGTCTTGTATGATTGATTAACAATTTTGTTTATTTTAAAAAGACACCATTTCTAAAGAGAGTTCGTTCATTAAGTTGAGTGTTCAAACGTTTAAACCACTAGTTTTAATCTACAGAAGGGGTAATTTGGTCCGTGCACTATTTTACAAAATAAACTGATATGAAAAAGGATATTTTTATCAGTTATTAGCGCAGCAATAACATGCTTACTCCATGTTCTAGATGATGAATTAACTGTAAGAAACCTATAGATTCTAAGCAGATTAATATTCGCTTTATTAGAACCAGTTCTAAGCCATATTAAAAATCATGTATTGTGTCGTATTGAGAACCATTTTCCACGAATGATATAATAAAAATCATAAAATTAATACCATTTTTGTTAGCATGGGACCTCGGCCTCTCGGAGCTAACAAAACTGGTTATAATTGCTTTTCATTTTAATATCCGCGAAAAATTGTCTCTAATCCGATACGATAAATAACTAATCCAGTATGACTTCGAAGCAGATTAATATCAGCTGGATTAAAACCAGTTCTAAGCCATACTGAAAAATCTTGTATCATATTGTAGACAATTTTCCACGAATGACAAAATAAAAATCACAAAATCAATACCAGCCTTTAGCCCAAAGGAGCTAACTAAACTTGTATTAATATTATAATTTTACATCTCATTATCCGCGGAAAACTTTCTATAATACGATGCGATAAATTACTATTATTAACGATGGTTATAGAAGATAGGTTATCTGCTGACAAAAACTTCCTATTAACTTTTCAAATAAAAATAGTGTCCTTTAAAATAAACAAAAATGTCTATCTTGGAATTCTTAAATGGTGGGTATTTTCATAGATAAAAAGATTAGGATTAGTTTAAAGTCCAGAAAATATAATACATAAGAAAGGGAAAATTGACGTAGTCTTTTATTTCATATTCCCCATAGGGAGTCGCTTATGTTTTTCCCCCGTAAAAGTATGTGTTTTAAGACTTTAAAACAGAAGTAAAAAGCTAAAATTTGGTATGACAGTTGCTCTAATGGGGTACAAAATGGAACTTGAAAGAAACGGCGGCCGCTTCCGTTAAAAACCGCTTTCGCTCGCCAATTTTGTTTTCTTCTTCTCGAGACAATTCTTAATCATTTAAGACAAACTTATTAATTTCTCAATACGTATTTACGGAGAAAAAAAAACAAGAAATGCTGCCTTATTCCCAAAAAATTCTTGTTGTATTAATTTGTTATCTATGAAAATAACCTCCAAAAGATAATGATCACAGCTGAGGTGAACTCACAAGTCACATACTAACATCACAACAGAGAACAACAACGGTTAGTACTAGTTAAGTAACCTTCAAAAATTTGGAAAAGGCATTGTTTCTTAATAAAGCAATCTTTTTAAAAATTTGGACTAAAAAAATAAATGCAAAACAATTTTGTTAAGTAAAATGCCATTAAATGAATCGAACAATATAATAAAGCCTAAATGATAAAAAATGCAATAATTTTATATAAAAAAGCAAATAATTTTGGCTGAAAAAGATAATTTTTTTTAATGAATAATGCCTCAATTTTGGCACTTATAATAAGCAAAATAATAGTAAAAACATTTTCTAAAAATCATTTTGAAGCTTAAAAACAACCATTGTTTGTAATTATTGACAAAAAAGACTGGTTTATGAAAATATTTTTTTTGTAAATAGAAGCAGAAAAATATATTTTATTGTAATTAATTTCCTATTTATTTATATGCCATTGTGCTGTTAACGTTATTTACAATTTTTTTTGTTAAAATATATTTAGGATAGGTAATATTTAAGCATTTTCCAGTATGGCTTCGAAACCAATCCATATCCGCTGGATTAGAACCGGCATTTAAACATACTGAAAAAGCATGTATAACATCGTATCATAGACAATTTTCCACAAATATTAAAAATATCATAAAATTTATAACATTCTTGTTATCTGGTTTTAATCTTAAAATTTTTTATTTTGATATCCGCGGAAAGCTGTTAATAATAGGAAGTGATACATAACTATTACGATATGTTTATCGACTATTGTTAACTATATGACTAATTTAAATATCTATATTTTTATTTCTATTAAGGGGGACAAAACTTGTAAAGATCTCGTAAACAAGTATTAAAAACACTAAGCTTACGACATCCACAAAAGTCGAGCCTCCCTTTTAAATTCTTTCTTTTTAAGTCCTAGGTGAAAGCTTTGTAATTTTAAAACTATCTAATTTTTTAAGGAGAGGGTAAAAACTTTAGATTAAATCTCGTAAATGGCGAAAATGGTACTCGAATTTTTAAACAAAAGACTTTCATGTGAAAATGAATATATTATTACTTGGATGTTACACCAGATTTCCATGTTCTCTAATAAAATGAAACTCGAAGCGGGCTAAAATAACGATACCTCTCCCTCGCCTCCTACAAGATGAACAAACTGACCAATAAATGAGTTTCATGATATCAACCTAAATTGACAATCTTTACCCTGACAGACAAAATATCCACGTATATTCTATATCCATTCATGTGAAATTCATTATTATGTCTAAAGAATATGTATAATATTTCAAATGTTCAGCACCTTTAACATTAACTACGAGATCTACTCAAAGTACCCCCCCACCTCCCTCCCTCTAATATAAACTATATCTTTAATCATTAATTTTAGAGGATTTTTTTAAGTTCTAATTCTTTAAATGCAATGGCACTAAAGTGTTTCTGTCATATATAGCTCATAAATTTGGCTAGGACCATTAGAACAAGGTTAACAACAATTAAAGTAGCGCAACAATGCCATTGAACAATTAAAATGAATATTTAGTGGTTTTGGTCATGTAGAGTTTTTAAATATTTTTGTTTTTTTGTCACGTTTTTCCTTTTATTTCTTTTAAAAAGTTTTAGAAGGAAAGATTAATATTTTACTCAAAAATTATGTGTTATCAATAAAGAGGGACATTAATTCCGGTTTCCCCCAGTAATGTTGTGTGTGTTAGCGTATACCTAGTCAAATGCGCGTTTTAGGTCAAACTGTTCTTAATTATGGCCATTTCATAAATATACATTTGGTTATAATTAAGAACAGTTTAACTTAATAAGCGAATTTGACTAAACGGTAACATATAACTTTACGGAAAATACGTGAAAAAATGACCCCCTTTATTCATAAAGATTAAAAATTATAGAATTAGAACGGACAAAGTAAAGTATTGAGTAGCTACGCTACGAATGATTAAATTTTGGTCTCATCATTTTTGCTGTAATGTGTATTAACATGTACTACTACTACTAGCCTTCCACTAATCTCGTAAATGCTTCCTGAAATTAAAAACATTATGTAAAGATTCCATTAACTATAAGGTATACTTGATAAAACGCAGGAAGTATAGAATTGTTGTAACTTGTGATATTAGAGTAAAACAATAAGAAGGGGAAGTGGTTAAATAACTGTATGTCCCCACTCCGTAGGCCCTATGCTGACCCTCAATTGAGTCTTTGAATATCAGCCAATAGCGTCATATATTAAATCGCTACAAAAAAGCAGAAAGCAGTTTTCTAGTAGACGAAAAAGGTACCAAACAGGGGGATCCAGTTAGTTATCTGGTTATACATCTATACTTACACATTTATTACCTGTATATTAGTTTGGTCAAGGACAGATGTTTCAATGTACTGTAGTCCTGCTTCTTGAGCAAACTGTTGAGCCTCCCCTTGGTCCACCTTGCGGTCAGCTTGTAGGTCAGCCTTGTTCCCAACCTATATACACAATTATTGGTTGAGAAGTTTGGACACAAACTTTTGAGCCTCCCCTTGGTCCACCTTGCGATCAGCTTTGTCACAATGATAGGATCAATTTCAGGGATCTTAGGGGATAAGACATTGGATTATAAATCAATTGATAATACACAAAATTAAACGTACCGGAAACTAAAATTATTGGTTGAAAATTTTAGACACTTTTGATTTGAACCAACCAATCAAGATTGGATAAAAGTACCCATGGTTTTGAGTCAACGAATAAGAGAACGTTTTTAATAAACTTTAGGTACCAGCGTGATTATAAAGAAGGGTTTGGCCGGATATCCGGCCATTGTTAATATCCGGCCAGATACCGAATATCGAAACTATTCGGATACCGGATATCCGGCTGATTTTTAATGCCGGATATCCCGCCCATTCCTATTATAGAGTCGCTACGTTTCTTACTTATTTAATACCTTACCAAAATTTTCTTATCAGCGTCCAGAGCTGAAAATTCTTCAACTTCGTGCAACCATTGCTTTACATTGGAAAAACTAGTTCTAAAAAAAGAAAAAAAATGATTGATAGGTACAAAGCTAATATTAGTTTATTTCCAGGGATCTAAAGTGATAAGACAAAGGCGAACAAATTAATGTACATCCTCAATAATGATACACAAATTACCCCTTCTTTAGATTACAATCAACCTAATGAGCCCACAAATCAAAGTTCAGTAAAACTCCCCAAAGTTGTTAAGCCAACGAATAATCGTTATTAAAAGGCTTTGGGCAGTAGTGTATTACTTTGTATATTAGGGCGGGTTCATATCGGAATTAGACAAAGAGGGGATGTGCAGCAGATAAAACTAACTTAAATAAAATTTCTGACCGAAAAAGAATTTTAAAAAATTGATATTTAGAATGCGACTACTTAAAAATGCAATTCATTAATAAAAAAAATATGCAAAGACGACATTTAAGTCCTTTTTCACTTATTATCTCAGCTGCTATTAGTGCAAGAGGGCTAAATATTTTTGTGCATTTCCCCAGTTTAATAATGAATTTCCGACTATAAGTCAGTCAAAGTTATATTTCGCTTTCTTACCCTTTATTTACCAACCTTTTACCAACGACCAGACATACAATTGTAGAGCTATTTGTAAAGGAGAGTAAAACATATATCAGAATTATGGCTTCTTGGTGCTCCCAGGAAAGGCCTTGAGTAGTAGAATCAGGAACTTTTGTTTGTTTCAAAATATCTTGTTTCTAGCCTTAGAAATGACTAAAAAACCACCATTTTTAAAGGTTTATTGAGAATTGTCCAATTTGTAGAGGTTTTTTGAGATTTTCTCAGGCTAGGAACGAGATTTTTTGAAACGGTCAAAAGTTCCTGATTCTACTCCTCAATGCCTTTCCTGGGAGCACCATGAAGCCATAGTTC
>LS051981.1:0-13264 GCA_900241095.1 Acartia tonsa | reverse complement strand
TTCGATTTAGGGAAAATAGACCTACCAAGGATTACTCATGCAAAATTTCAGATCGAAATTCGAATTCTAAGTGCCATTTAATCATGGATTACGAGATGGTTACATTAAAGGGGGAAGGGGGGGGGGCCTTCCACCCTTAAATTCAGCAATAAAGCTACCTGTCCCTATATCTACAAGTATACAACATTATATAGAAAAACTAGAAATTAAATTTATGTAAATAGGTATTCCATGACATTTATATAATCGGACAAAAAAGGAGAAGATGCTAAAATCTAAATCAACAGAAGGGAAAATTTTGTTTATCGTTATTTTATCATCCATTGTCTTATTTCTTAAGATCACTGATAACTCCTTAATTTATAAGATACAGATGAAAATGGCTTAGAGATTGATCTTAAAATGGTTCATAAATGTCTTATTCATTAACAAATAAAACAAAATTATGTTTATAAACTAAATATCAAAAAAGTTTACCTTTATCTGACTCGAATCTAGATCAATGACAGCTCTGCAAGACTTTTGTCCGCCAGTCCCCTGTTTCTTCTCATCCTTGTTGCTTTTATATTTCCTCTTGAGATTCCACCTTCGTCCTCCTATAATTTCATCTTTATTCATCTTCTGTAATAGATAACTAAAGTTAGTACATATAAGCTATATGAAAATAAATCGATTTACAGTAAAAATTATGAAAAATAAAAGGGGGAAGATAATGTTGTGTTCATTAACATGCCATGCTAGAAATTTTATTTTGTGTGATTTAAATTTTAGATATAATTGGGTAAAATCTTATTGGATGAGTCAATAATTTTAATAACTTCATGTATCTTTCATAAGACCACTGCCCCCAACGTTTTCTATCTTCAATTGATACCATAAATCGATTTTAAAAGCAGTCAAAAAATAAAAATAATAATACAATTTATAATCATCACAGCATAAAAATTATGTGAATCTATAAAAATTTAAACCATAGCTTTGCAACCTTTCTTTATACAACCAAACAGCAACATTTTTGTAAATATTGAAAATAATCAAACTATCTTTAATCATAGGTAAACAATACATAATATTTGTCTAATTGAAAAAATGCATAGATAATAATACTAAATTAATACATATTTGTACTTAATACAATAAACAAATACAATTAACAAGTCTAAAATAATATTACACACAAAAATATGGATCAAATTAAGAAGCAGCACTATCCAATCACAAAAATAATTTTTCAATAACTTTTGAGGCAAGCCACCAGCCAAGTGGCTAGACATCAGCAAAAAGCGCAAAACTTTTCATAATTTTATCTTAGGAATTTAAGCTTTTTTTTAGGAAATTTTTGGCCTATTTATGGTCACTGGCCACCTTCAAAAGCATAAAAAAAGGGTTAATGATGGAAAACTGCGCCTTCTTATTATTAAGATCCAATTAGAACCAGTTGATTTAATGGAAGCCCGCATTATTTCAATCAATGACTCGAGGAGTTTAACATAAATTTTTATAATATAAATTCAAATAGGTTCAGTTAATAAAATTATAATTTTATACATAAACAGGAAGTTTTTGAAACTTTAGTTTTTCTTCAACTTTATAGAATTGAATATATAAGAAATGATATTTTTTTTTTAAAAATCAGATCAAATTAAGAGGTAGAAAAAAAGTTTTTAGCAATCTGAGGCAAAATTCTATGTATAAAAACAAATTTTCTTTAGAGGTATAATTTTTACAATAAGGCACTAATGAAAACGAATAGGAATATAGAACATGTAAAAACCAAAGTTTTTAAACATTCTACATTCTTATTCTATTTTTGATCCTGGAGAGGGAGCTGAACTTGTTTATCTTTGGGCCGGATGTAGCACCCGCGACCCCTTCAGGTTCACTTCCTTCGCTTGGAAATTTTCGCCTAAAAAATATTTAAATAACCTTAAAATGATTTTAATAACTTAGGCTAAACGTTGAAATTTAATTTAAAATTGTCATGAACTTAATAAGAAATTATTCAAACTTTCATAATTTATATAATTCTGAATTCATCAAACAAATATCCCCCCGCTCTTCTTTAAAAAAATATATTGTATTGTAAATGAAATAAGCTGAAAAAAAGAAATTGCATGATTAAAACTGCAAACTATTACTGACCTCCAAATTTGTGGATGGGAACCCTTAAACTTCTTTAACTTTTTAATCTTCTCCTTCTCTGTCATCCTGGTATCAACGAGCATGGCCTCTAGAAGGTCAAACAGGCCGGACTCAGCACCTGTCATCCGTTCTACCTCATATTCCTCCTTGGTCACCTATATAAAAGATACTTTAATAAAGTCAAATGCAATGTTGAATTTTGAACTCAAATCTATAGGTATTTTTATTCTGCTATTCGTTGGCTTAAACCATAGGGGTTTATTTTTTATCTTGATAAACAAACCTTTTCACAAATATTTTCAATGTAAATAATGGTAAATTTGTTCTTTACAATAGGTGAAATGGATTAACTATGGTCAATTGTCTTATCTCTTTGGCTCCCTGCTATAACAAAACAAATAAGTATATTTGCCTGTTTACAGTATGTGATTGGGTAAGGATCCTCTCCCGCCTCCAGCCTGCGGTTCACCAGGCTCTGGTACACCTTGTCCTCAACCTCCCGGCGCAAACTCTCTGCCGGACTCCAAATCTACAAACATTCAAAATTAGAAAAACATTATTTTATGTTATATTATAAACGTTTATCAAGATTAATTGGTTGTCTATCTGTTTGAAGCCTAAAAACATTTTAAATACCAGCAAGTTAATAGTTTTCGCAAGGGTATTATGATGTCATATCACACATTTTCTTCTATGGGCATAATAGTCATGGTTTCAAATACAAAAATATTCGTGTTCTTTTTAAATTTCATCTTCCCTCACTGACTGACTTACTCATAAACTTCTCATTCGTGCTTATATGTGTGTTATAGTAGATCAAATTATACTTATAACGTAATGGAATATATTAGTATATTTTATGTGAGTCACTCAATGACAATTCGTATGTGATATAAGTTTCTTCGTCCGTTTCCAGTATTGTTTATTTTTAAGCCCTTTCCTTTATATTAATAATAATAAAAACCCAACATTACAGTGGTTTATTATTAACACACATACCCTTACTTTCAAAAAGCACTTACCTCTTCATATTTATCAATAAACAAGTTGATAATCTTCCTATCCAAGGATGGTAAAGTGGCAAATGGATCCGAGGGTCGAAGTATTACAGTTGTAAATGTGTTTATTGAATACTCTCGGTTACTCAACTCTTTGTTTAGAGTTAGCTCATGATTTAGTGAAACCTAAAATAATCAAATCAAAATTATTTATTCCTTAAAACCAAAGATACAAATATCCATATATGAGAAGCTCAACAAATTATACGGACAACCGAACATTGACAAACATAAAATAAAAATGATAGGAAATTCGTGAATAAAAATAACGAGTAACTAAAATTACCTTTCGAATGAATTTGAGCAGTAATTGCAACTTTCTGCGGTTACTCGGCGGTATCAGCAATGTCAACAATTTAAACACATTAATCGCATATTCTTCCACTCTACCCGCATTCTGCGGCAGCTGGTTCAACCTGTCCGTCAGCACTCGCGGCGGTAGCGTTCTTATGGCACTTTGAGCGGCGGCAGGTACTTCGGCACTGGCTGGCAGCACTCGCAGGCCAGCCGCAGCCGCGGAAGGCGGGTTGCGCAAGCTCTGGTATGTTCTACGATTAAACTCATTGTTTGATTGTTGATGGTGGGGTTGGGAGTATTGGTGTGGCACATTGTGGGCTGCGGACAATGACTCGTGCCTAAACAAACAGACAACTTTAGCTAAGTTTTCTTTTAAACTTGTGACCTTTCTTCAACCGAAATATAAACCCCACACCTAGACATTATTGTTTTTATAAATAACCTACCTAAATAAAATTGAAAATTCAATGAAAAATGGCCAAGATACGCAAATTTTGTAAAGACTAAAACAAATAAATATTGCATCTTTGGAACATTGACATCCAATTGCTGCATAGAACGACACTTTAAGAGATAAATTTATAAGACTGTTGTTTAAGAGGTTCTAGAGGACATACACATGACGGGGAAATATTCATTTAAATAAAAAAATAAAAATCAATAACTTTTTCATACCTTGGTATAAAGCTACGTTGACCGCCAGTTACATTGGAAACTTTGCTAGCATCACTGTATCGTCCACTATCCGCTGTTGTATGGCCGTATCTATCGCTATCCACTGTGACATGGCTATATCTGCCACTATCAACAGTTAGCTGACTGCATCTAGACCTGACACTTTCAACCGTAGCTTGGCTACATCTAGAAAGTCGAGACTCTGTATTTCGCCTAAAAACAATATTCAATTTGAACACATTTTTGAGATTATGACAATCTATGCATATTTTGCTTAAAAAAGAAATAAGCTTGTCCTATGCAATTTCTTAAATGTAATTTATAGTACCTACTTGATTTTTTAATATTGATTTTTATTCGTTTGTTACTATTATGTTACCTGAAATGGCTAGACCTCGCTGGATGACCAGACCTGTCCTGACTTGTGCGACCTCTATGCACATCAGCTGGCTGGCCTCCACCAGGATAGCTGGAGATTCCAGAATCTGATGTCGGATTATAAACTGTATACCTAGAACCGTTTGAATATATTTCTTCTAAATTATCTCTACTATTATACTGATGATAAGTTTGTTTTTGTTCATGATAAACTTGGTTTGTTTCAAATGGTTTTTGTTTGGGAAGGTTGATTTTAGTACTAGTCCTTGGCATGCCTGCACGTCCCAGGGGCGTAGCAGGCTGGTTGGTTGCCATCCTGTAACTGGTGTTATACTTGTTATTGCGTGCAAATGGAACTGGACTTAGATCAACTGTTTCATCAATAGCTAGCGGGGCGGCTAGGGAAGTTTCTCTTTCTAATAGATTATGAGTACTGTGGTGTAAACGAGGGGGGCTTTCATGCCAGTATTTTTTGTTTACCTCACTCAATGATTTCCTTGACTGTGTGTCATACATAATTTCGGAATCTGTAGCGTAGCCGCCGTATTTATCCTCGCTATGGCCTCGATGTCTCCGCTTTTTCTTTTCCTTTCTCACAGTCTTGGATTGGATAAAGTATCTGGAGTCTTCTGAACTTCTGGAGGCTTGGACAAGATCACAGGATCCGCGCAGGTCACCAGAAACCTGTCGATATTTTAACATAAACTCCTCTTCAAATTCTTTTTCTTTGTCAAGAAGATTATCAACACTTGAATATCCTCTGATATTGCCATTGTTTGATTGATGATAAGATTCAGCCGATTCTGACCTTAAATTACGCCGCCGAACGCTGCCATTACCAGCAGGACACATCGAAACGGACGGTTCATTGTCAAGGCCAGGCGTGTCTGAAAATCCAAGATTTGTTATTCCAACAACATTATTATCAACAAACCCACGATTGGTTATTCCTACAGCAATATTCTCCCCCGTTGCTCGTTGATTCTTTTGAGTTTCCATGACCGCAATAGATTTTCTAAATCGTGTTGCCCGTTTCCATCTTGGCAAACGTTTTAGGCTGTTGCTGTTGCCATTATCATTGCCGTTGCTGAATTGATCTGTCTGAGTTGATATGGACTTTGTTGCCCACTCAGATGTTGGAATATGAATCAAAGATCTGCCTGACCAAGAACGTTTTATGTGCAACACTTCGTGCTCTTTTTGTGGCACTATTCGGGTTATCGGTGACTGGTCGACGAAAGCAGTTTCATAACAAGTTTTGGGTGGCAATAACATAGCAGCATCAGTACCTGGTGATACAGAGCTTCCAGGTTGTATACTGCCAGGTGAAAGTGAACTATAGGATATTGCATCAAATGTGGTATGACCAGAAAGGGATGAGCTGGTATTATTGCTATTCTGTAAACTACTGGTGGCCAGCGGAGGTAAAATCTGGAACGTTTGCTTGATCTTGGCCACCCGCTCTTGGTTGCTCAGCTGGGCAAAATCTTCAATAGAATCTGTCATTTTGTAAAAACACCCTTCCTCCTCCTGAGGTTGATATCCAGGTTTGTTGTTATTACAAATTGGAATATTATTTATCATTGCTGTGTACCCGTACTGCTGTGCTTGCTGTCCACCTCCAGGTTTCCAGTTACAGCCTAGAACAGGACGTAGAACAGGTTTTGGAGCTGTAGGTGGTGGCAACTTTCCTTCGGCTTTCTGGTAACCTTCTAGAAGAAACTCATACAATGTGCAAGTTGTCAATGGATACTGAAGACCTAGAAAATAATCTTTAACAACGTTAAAAACATCATTCTCAAATCCAGGGTAGCTAGGTAGACAACTATCTTCACCATTGACAGTCCGTAGCTGTTTGGGCCAGTTGGCGAGACATTTCATGGCAGAAAGGACCCAATGGGGAAGGTCCTCGCTTTTGTCATCGACTTGCACTATCCCCTTGGCGGACACTTTGGTCATGTTGTGGGTAACGTTATCCATGTCAAGCTGACCAGCGTAATCTAGCTTCTCTGTGTGCTTTGACGTCATTAACCTAGAAGAAACCGAAAGTAATGAAAAATAATTTTCAAAAGTATACCTAAGATTTTTTTTAAACGAGGACTTTAAAACAAGTTATAGGCAACTTTTCAAATTATAATATTCTGTTAGATAAGTGTGTCCATTAAAATAACAATCATTAAATTAATATTCTATTGTATAGGTAAAACCGAACATGCAACTTAGCCCTTTAATAGAAATCAAAACTTAATAAATTGTAGAAAAATTGCGAAAAAATTAACTTTTAATCTAACCTGGATAGCTGTGACATGTAAACCTTCCTCCAAATGTCGTCATTGTCCAGGATAATAAGGGAGTTTGATGGTAGAGCCTAAAACAAATACATCAATCAAAGAAAAAGAGTCTCGGCTGAAGCTGCGTCATGACCTCAGACTTAGAAATTAATACAACTGATGTTTTAGATTTGTAACAACGATAGATGTCACACACCAACCGCATAATCACAAGGAATGTAAGTCAGTAATAACTTATGTATTTTACTTTGTAAAAAAAACATATTGAATTATGTTATTCCAAAGCTATAGATATTAATATTTGATATGATATTTTATTAAGTCCTTCTGCACTATTTTCAATATTTACCTGAAAATAAGACAAATTAAGCTGTTTCTTCATTTCCTCTTTAGCTTTGCGGCCGACACTCTTGTCCCTTTCTGGCTTGGCAGGAACAAAGTCAAGCTTCTCTTTAATTGGCTCCGGCCGTGGTGTGTTTGCTGTGTCAGCCAATGGCCTACGGTTCTCCTTACCAGGCGTTCTCAAATTCCTCACAGGAGATTTGTTAGAAAACCTAGAGCATTTTGAAATTATACATATTTAATATTGGTTGAGTTTGAATATCTATTTTGTTTAATTAGACCCATTTTTGAACATTACTATGACTAACAAGGTTCTATGTAAAAGCGTAGCAACTTTACAGTCATATTTTATTCCTGTGTACGTTTTTATATACTTCCAATGTAATTTTACAATTCATCTTCGATAAAATCAGCCTGTTGATATGAATCATATGAACTAAGTTATTTCTTTAAAAATATACAAGATTTTTACCTATATAATTCTCCTGACAATCTAAACTCGTCCTCTGCACTTTCCTCCTTAACATTTTCAATTATCCCCGCCCTGTACAATTTCTTCAACAACTGAACAGTTTGATCCTTTGTCACTTCACTACCAAAATTTGGATTCTTCTGCAGATTTTTGTGCAACCAGTCGATAGCCTTAACAAAGTATAACATTAAAACACCTTTTAAGTTCTATTCAATTTACAGTTATATGAATAAATAAGCTTTTAAAAAAAAGAAGAATTTCAGAGACATCTAATGTTATATATTTACATCGTCATAAAAACTACAGAAAAAATGTAATATCCAGATAAACTAAGTGCTTGGCTAGAGAAAACCCGCTTGTTCTAAAAGGTTTTCTATCATACATATAATCTAATCTTTATAGTATTAAGAATTAACGATATTTATAATGTTTATGCAGGTATGTTCACCTGTAATTTGATTGTTTTTCAAATAAAAATTCCGGAACCATTGAGAAGGAAAAACATAAAATGTCATAAACTTTAAAACTAAAAGACCTATAAAACCAGGTACCATGTTGCGAAATTATCTCAGACTTTTGGATTTTTTTTCTTCAAGTTTTACCTCCATTATTCCAGCAAATAGATAAACGGGAAAACAATCAACTTAAAACTTTTGATTACCTCAGCAGATGTGAAACAGTTATCATATGCTCTGAGATTCTTTTTGTGTTTCTTAAGTGGCATTCCACTCCGGAAATTTCTAGAATTAAGATTAATTAATAAGTATTAGGTAGGTAGTATATCCAACGATGTGGAGTTTGAAAAATTAAGGACACACAAAATAGTCTAAAACCATCTGTAGACTTTATATTGATGAGTAGAAACTCAATAGAAAAATTGTAAAAGATAGCAAAGAATACTTCATAAGATAAAAAATCATATATATTACTATATCGTAAGTTATTATGGCAGGCGTAAAGAGCAAGTCCCTAGTTAAAAAATAGCTGCAAGCAATGCCATTAGTTCATCTATATGTCTGGTGTACAGGTTAATTTGCAATTTAAGAAAATAATCATTACCTAATAATATCATTCCAGAGTTTTGTAGCCCTCCAAGGGCCTGATATACCTTCGGTATCTCCCATTTTTAATTTTTATTACAGCATTTTTACTATGAAAATAAAAAATATTAAGGAACTTGAATTTCCAAAATCACAAATAAATTGAAAAAGAAGATAATTTTGATAAAATCTATAATTCTGAATAAAAATGGCTGCGCTCTTTGGCATAAAATATTTTATAAAATCTTTGTTTTAAAATGATCACATCTAAATAGCTAGGAGTATGACAATTTGTAAATGCCGCAATGGTAAAAGTTGCAAATGTTTAAATAAAATCTGACTAAAATATTAACGACTCAAGTTTGAATTTTTAATACAACTCTGGAAATATTTTCACAGGAGTATATAAGTCGAATAACTTGAATTTGAATGATATCTTTAATACAAAACTTTAATTTTAAAATGCTATAGTGTAGAACATAGAATATTGACTTGAATTAAGCAGACTCTGGTGCTGTTGTATCCAGTTTCTCCTTGTTTTGTCTGACCAGCTCGACGTGCTTGCTATGGTCCTCCAGTTTGGTCTTCAGCTCGGCTTCAATGCGCATACGTTCCTTGTTAAAAAATTTATTAATGACAATATCATTCAAAGTGCCTTTTCAAGCACTAAAACCCCATCCCTTATTTAAAAAAAAAATGGAAATTGGAAGGAGGGGGGTTAGTTTTTCGAATGTTTAATTATTACTTTATGTCAGGTAAGGTTTTATTGAGTACTTTACTGCCTTGCTCGAATCTTAGGCAACAATAAGACCAGAAGTACATTGAAAACTATTTCTTCTACTATCTCAGGCTCGTTACATTAATGGTAGAAGCATTGGGTTAATAGGTACTAAAAAAAACAGGAACAAAAAAACAATTTTCAGCTGAAATCCAGACAAATCTGTGAAAAAATGGATTAGTTGTGTTCAATATATCTAAGTAATCGTCTAATGATAACATAAAATACGTCTTTTTATTTCAATTTGACACAAGGAAATCTAAGAGATGTTGGTTTTCTTACCTTTTCCGCTCTTTCCAGCTTTTGGTTGAGATCAGCCTCGATTTTAGCCTGATCCTCGACAATATTATTCTGGAGTGACAGTCTGACCTCTTGGACATACTGTTCGTGCAGTTTTAGTTTGTTTATGCGCTCTTCAAGCTGCTCTTCGCGCTTGTCTTGGGCCTAAGATAAAATATATTTATTAGTAGATATTAGTATGTTTATGACTAATGAAATATCATAAAGTATATAAAAAGTACCTTTGATATTTCATAATAAAACAAATCTTTTATTTTTAACGGCATCTTTTTCAAAGTGAATAATCTGAAATTTTCCATGTTAAAGAAATGTTTACCTTATTCAACTTGGCGACAATATCGCATTCCTTGGCAATCCTGGCGGCCTCGCTCTGAATCTCCAACATCTTGTGCGTTTTCTCGACCTTGGCAAGCTGCTGGGCCAGCTTAGCACGTTGCTGCTCTAGTTGGGCGTCCCTGTTCCGCTCAACGCTTTCCTGGGCGCGCTCAAGGTTCTCCTTAGACTTGGCAGAAATTTCAGCGGAGATCTCTACACGTCTATTTTTGGCATCTTCGATCTAAAAGACAAATATGTGTTACTTTACAAAGGACAATTATGATAAAGAAACAGTAAAGAGTTAACAGTGTAACAATACTAAAAATTGTAAACTAACAAAACCATAACTTTACTAGGTAAGTCAATGAAGGTTAACTTTAAAACATGTCTTAAGTTATCAGAAGTTGCGCTAATATAAAACCCGCATTTTTATAAATGATTAACTGTAACAAATAAAATAATTAGATAGGTAATATTGCGTGGAGGAAAAGTTATATATATCTATATTTTGTGAACCCACCTTTGCAAGCTGATTAGCGATATTTTTTGTTCTTAGTTTTTCCAATCCATCTCTCCTATTGGCAGCAGCGATCAATTTGCTTTCGATTTCCTCCTGGGTCTGAGGAGTTGTGGGGGCTGATTGCACGCGGCTGGGAGTCAACTTTTGAACAGCGGGGGACAGAACAATGTCTAGCTTGACGCCACCGGGAGTTTTTTGTACCTCCTAAAATGTGATTTAAGTTGTATAATAATGTCAAAATATAGCCTATAACAGAGTTATAGCAGATATATATGCAAAAACTAATAGTACAAAATATGAAGATGGGAAACAAAGTTTCTAGTTTATTTTTTTTACACAGCTTACATTTCTAATGTAGCCTCAAATATTTTTAGGAATCTTTAAGAATTAAATAAATACTTTATAAGAAGGATGTTTTAAAATTTAATAGATAAGGGATATCCACAAAAATCTTGGCACCCTTAATACTAATCTATCATTTATGTAAACTAACGCTGACAAAAAAAGAATAATTCATTTTGCCTAGCTAGCTAGATGTATTCATTTACCTTAACGGCAGCCTCAACAATGGCAGGGGTCAGCTTGAGAAGGTTGTCTCCGTTTGAGGCCATTTTGAATTTCTTGAATATATATTATATATGTACGCATTAAAACTTTGTACTCGGCCGGCAGGGAATTTTAGGGATAAGATATAGATGATTAATGGTTCTTTAGATTACTATTTTAATATTATTCTATACGGGAATTCATAAGTACACATAAACATGCCACTGCGGCCCTGCAGCGTAGTGTATCTTTTGTAAACAACTTTAGTCAATGCGATATTTTGGCCAAATCCCGACAAAATTTATCCTTTTAGTAGGTGTTAAAAACATCATATCTTTGGTCTTATTTAAGATAAATTAATAATTTTTTTTGCATAAATAATTTAATTATGGCCTCATTTATTGTTTTTTATAAAAAAAAATTAATATTTAATTTTTTTTAGGGCAATTGGAAGTCCTTAAATATAAGGTATTTTTGAGCGGTTACTATTAGCCCAAAAATAGTGCTACCATTACACGCAGCAAAACGCGGCAACAAGACATGCTTAATAATGAGTGTGCAAAATTTCATCCCATCTCACCCCGTATGAGGCATACTTTTTCTTACCGTTTAGGTTTTTTCCCCCTGGCGGCTTGGGGGTGGGCAATATTTTTAAAATTTAAACCAATTGTTTAAGACATTTTTAAGACCTTTCAAAACATATTTTAGATTTCTTGTAACTTAAGTTTTACTTGCACTTCAAATTTTCAAATTTTTGAGCAATGTGTGAGAATTTCTCCCTGGCCTACGTTGAGTAAAACAATACGATTTTTTTATCAAAAATTTGCATATCTTGGTAAAAAAACAGTAGAATTGATGAAATAAATTATATTTTTTAATTTTCCTTTTAAAATACATGCAATCCCATTTCGAAAAAGGAAAAAATTAAGTCATATCTCCTAAAAATAAAAAAGGTAGAACAGTTTCAACTGTTAAAGTCAAGATTTTTAAGCCAAAAATACGCTAGGGCCACTGTGATGCAGTGGAAACGCTTGATATACTTACAAGATATTTTGCTAACGAATAGCGAAATTAATTGAGATGTCAGTATAAATTAAAGTCATATTGTACCCTCCCTCCATATTTTATAAAACTTTAATATAAAAACTATGTTAATTACAGTATAATATATTAGAAATACCCTACTGAAATGGCAATTATATTTTTATGATTTAAAAAAACAATGGGTAAAAAAATAAAAACCAGGAAAAAATCATTTTTCGTTTAAATAATACTAAACAAATTGAGAGTAACTTATTTTTTAAGATAAAACAACATAAACATAATATAAAAATCATGAAAAATGATAAACACATTAATATTCACCGAATTTGATATGTGTGTGTACGATTTAAATTTTGGAGCCACTTAAACAACATGGAATAACTGATTCTGATTGGTCCTTTAATTCAATGGTTACTCTTATTGGCTGTTTTATATATTTACGGCTTTTTATTGGTCAAGCGATAAAATACTCGTCTCTCATTGGTTATTTGATTTTCATCACAAATCGAATTTGACTACCCAGCAAAACATATTACAAAATACACGAACGATATATCAAAATTATATAAAAACCAATAAAATTATTTCAACATAATTATACGCAGAAATCGAAATTTAAACTTCGAAATTGAATTTTTTAAAGTGTTGATTTAATTCAAGTTTTGCTGGGTAGTTGCTATTTTTCAGCGCTCCCTTTGTTCACAACAAAATGTCGTCTTCGTATAATAACTTTAAAAATTAGCATACAAATAGGATTCGCTTACTAAAATTGTTTAATGTTTAAAATTCACATTTTCGTTTAAATAAACAAATCACGAAAAAGTTGATATTATTTCATATTTTTATTTAATTAATAAAGTTTACATTCATCATCATCAGGCGCATCTCTCTTTTTGACTGTTGAGTCCAGAGAATACGGACACCTTGTTCCTCCATGAATTTCTTTTTTTGGCAAGTGCTTCAGCTTCTCCCCATGTTAATTCCAAATCAAAGAGGTCCTTTTCAGTGCTCCGCCTCCAGGTCATTTTTGGTTGTCCCCGTTTACGTTTACCAGTGGTGGGGTTCC